>CAJQUW010003408.1:0-246429 GCA_907163375.1 Prostheceraeus crozeri
GGGGGTCAGAGCTTTTTCTCTCCGATTGAGTTGGGAAGAAGTTCCTAGACCCAACATTGACCAAAACGTCCGAATTTGCACTCCATTTTCCCATCCGAGCACTCCTTCATGTGGAAAACGACTTTTCTCATCCCAAAACCTCCAAAACCTGACTTTTTCCAACTCTGACAGTTTCCTGCTATTTTCCTCCCTAAACCCAAGAAAATGAGTCCAAACTGAGCTTTTTCACTGCCTTTTTCTCATTCTCAGCTTTCAAATGAGCTATGGCACGACTTTCTACCATCTCTACAACCAAAGTTGGAAGTGTGACAGGAGGGAGTGGGGGTGGGGGTCAGAACTTTTTCTCTCCGATTGAGTTGGGAAGACGTTACTAGACCCAAAATTGGCCAAAACGTCCGAATTTGCACTCCATTTTCCCATTCGAGCACTCCTTCTGCCCAAAAAACGGCTTTTCTCATCCCAAAACCTCCAAAACCTGACTTTTCCAACTCTGACAGTTTCTTGCCATTTTCCTCCCTAAACCCAAGAAAATGAGTCCAAACTGAGCTTTTTCAATGCCTTTTTCTCATTCTCAGCTTTCAAATGAGCTATGGCACGACTTTCTACCATCTCTACAACCAAAGTTGGAAGTGTTACAGGAGGGGGTGGGGGGACTCATTTCCTCCTCACGGACCCATTCCTCCCAGCACATCCTTGGCCATGTCCCTCACACATGGCTGCTAGAGGGTGGGGGTGGGGGTGGGGGCTGAGTCAGCATTTCACATTTTGTCCTTGCGCTTGCAATGGGGTTACTACTGCCTCCATTTCTGCACCGTTTTTGCTCGTTCATGGTTCATTATGATCCGCATGGCAAGACTATACTCCAACGGCATCCGTCAACAGAAGATATACATAGCAGAAACTGGTAGGAAAAGGGAGAGGGGAATGAGGAGAAAAAAGAGGACGACAGCCAAATAAGAGGGTGGATCGTGATAGAAATGCAGAAACTCTATTTAAATTTCCCTAACTGATAAGGGCAATAAAGCTGAAGCATGATTATAATTATTATGCTTGATATTAGTATAGTCTGTCGCACATGACAATCTGCACGTGCAGTATCTATCAAAATTGCAAAGCTGAAAATAATTGAAGACAGTTACAATGTTAATTGAAACTTGCGGTGCTTGGTGTACGGTCTACTGACATCCTGCCACGAATTCGTCTACTACTGAAAACTTACAATTTTCTTTGTCTCTCCAAATTTTGATGTATTCATTCTGTCTGTCTGATTTGCGAATTTCACAAAGTGCTGCAGTCATGGGACGCTCAGCTTCGGGTAAGATGTCATTTTCTCCTTCGTAGTTGATTAGCATATTGATAAAGCTGTTTTTTCCAGCTCCAGTCTCACCTGAAAAAATATAGGATTTAATGAGAACGATTGCTGAAAGTAAGAACACAAGTTTACATCACGCTCTGCAAGCAATCATACCAGGGCATCAAATACAAGCAGTGTAAGTACATATATATTAAGTAGAGAACCATCTCAGTATTAATTAAATGCAGTTTCGATTATATTAAATGAACTCGAGGTGAACACAATTGGGTATTGTTACCAATTGTGAGACATGCAAATTTTTGCATTTTTGAAGACATTAACACGGAATTGACTGATCGCAATAGTAATGCAGAAAGAATGATGGTATTTTACAGATCCTCCGTGTCATGACAAACTTGGAGATTTGTTAAATTAGCAATTCGATGGGTTCTTATTACTTTCATGCGCAACCTGAAAGGTGTTTTCTTAAGCGTGATCATATCACAATTAAACAACCTGCCACTGGTAGAGCAACATATCATAATCGAAGACAATGATTTCAATCAACTTTAAAAGATATAAATGGTTCCACATCACCAATCAGATTCAAGAAATGAAACATAATTTAGTGAATCATAAAATCATGTCGATGAAAATTGAATTAAAAACTTGAAATTTCAGCCAAGAAAGCACAATAAGATCTCGACTTTTCTTTGAATACTTCCATTATAATGCGGTTCATGAAATTTCATTGATCATCAGCATAATTTCCACTTAGTTACACGCAAGTTGTTCGCAAAATTTCATCAAATCTCAAAGACCCAGTATTAATGTTATGTACAATTGATAACTACAACATTCTTCCGATTTCTTGTCCATTTTTACATAGCGTCTGCTTTTTGTATCAGCGTTTAAATTTTAGATAAGATGACTTAGATTAGTTTCCTTCTTTCCTTTTTGCTTGGTTTAAGATTGTTGTTACTTTTGGATTGAAAAAGACTTTCGTCGAAAGCTTTCCAATATATGTTTTTATTGACCTCGTCTTCTTTTTCTTTAAAATAATTCAGGTCAATGGTGAACCGTGTTTATACGTATATATATATATATATATATATATATATATATATATTTATATATATATATATGATCATAAGTAATCGCCATGAGACTTAATAATAAAGATAAATTAAAAAAATCAACGTAGTCTCAAGATAGAATTGTTTATTCACGAATTTTCGTCTAAGACTTCATCAGGTGAACGAAGTAAATGTACATGAAGTGAAATGACATTGCATTATAAAGAAAAGTAACAAGAGTTCAACACGTGTATGCCCAGGCGGCATCATTGTCTTCTCACATTTATCTGAGGCTTAACGGCTTCAATTGTTGACATTTCCACACGGCGGCGATGATAAGAATCAAAGAGCCCGCGGGAGATAATTGAAGGAGAAATATGGCGTAACAGAGGGGAGCAATTGTGTTTAATTTTAAAATGATGGAAAACTTGGCTGCTGGTTGTATGTAGGTGTTCATCAATTCTTTTTCTGAAAGTGCGATGCGTTTCACCTACATAACTTTCCGAACAGATATTGCAGACAATTTTGTAGACAATATTTTTAGAATTGCATAAATTCTGGCCTTTACAAACACAACGACTTTTGCAACTGATGGGTGGTTGTTGATAAAACTTTTGGGAAAGAGGGGCTTTAGTTCTAAAGATCGGAATGATGGGAATCGGCAGATTAGATTTCCTTATACAGTTATACACTTTATTAACCCAACGATCATTAACATACGGAACGTTAATCCGAATAGCGTCTTGCTTCGTATTTCTGTTTTTAGGCACAGTTTCACTATAAAGATACTTATCTAGGACTGACAAAGGATAACCATTAGCTCTAAACCTCTACGAAAGAAGATTAAGAGACTGCTTGACAAGCGTCTGGGACGATGAGTTGCGTAAAGCTCGTAAGCGTTCAGTCTTAATAATATTAATTTTCCTCATCCGCGGGACGGCACTATCCCAAGGAAGAATGTGACCACTATGAACACTTTTGATAAAAAGGCAGGTTTGAAACGTAACACAATCTTCCAAATCAACTAAAGAAGTGCAAGTGTCAAGGAACGAAATTTCCGTTTTCCCCTCACCAGGTGTTTCTAACGTAAATCTGATGTTCTTAGAAATGGAATTGTACAGGGAGAGTAAATCTGCAGGTAGACCGGCAAAGACGAAGAAAATATCATCAATGTACCTACGCCAGTATATGATATCCGTTGACCTCTCCATAATCTGTTTTCTATGAAATTCATGTACACGATGGCCAAGATAGGGGAAAGGGGGTTACCCATTGCTAAACCCCGACACTGATTGTAAAACTTGTCTTTAATACAAATGATATCAGATTTGATCGCTAAACCCAATAAATCAAGCAAAGATTGCCTATCTAGTGAAGACCACTCAGTAAGGTGAGCATTTACCAAGAAAAAGCTAACAAAAATATCCAAGACATTGTTGACACCGGTAAGAGGGATACTTCCATATAAATTGGAAACATCCAGAGAACCAAAAGAGAATGAATTTTGATTCATCTTACTAATCCTAATCTTTGTAATGGATTGAACGAAGGCGCTGGTGTCTTGAAGATGAGCATCAATCTTATCAAGAATGGGTTTGAAGACCATCGCAAGTACTTTACACAATGGGGTAGCCGGAGTATCTGTAGCACTAACAACTGGTCTGCCTCTAATAGGATCTTTGTGATCTTTGATGAGAAGATTCATATTACTCGGAATAGGCTCACTACACATCACATTCTGAAGACAAATCTTTATCTGACTGTCCGTTTGCCTATTAGCAACCGCTTTCAATTTGCGGTTAAATGATAATTGTCTCGATGAAGGGAGGGTGGGGTTTGTCTCAACATAATTATCCATGTGTTCCTCAAAGAGTTGGTCATAATGAGACGTATCAATGGCTATTAAGCGATTAGACTTATCAGAGGGTACAACCCTAATATCAGGAGATTTACGGATATCACTGACGACCTTAAACATAGAGTTACTACTGTGAACAGATTTAATTTTGTCAAACTCAGTCACAAGCTCATACTGCAAGTCATCGATCTTACTATTAATCTTGTCAGGAATGGTAGTACACAACTCACGAGACAAAGTCTTCGATTTGGGATCCTTGCATTTCCATAAAGAGGATCTCACTTCACTCTGTTCGCTGGGTATCTCCGAAGATTTGTCATCTTGAAGATGGTAGGACATAACACGACGGATCTTGTCTATTGAAGCGTTGATGATGTTTGAACCGCTGTTGAAATTCTTCCCGCTTGCACTAGGGACAAATGAAGGTCCTTTATCCAACACCGATGACTGTTCATCTGAGAATACGTGAGAAGATTCATTGGTGAAACAGTCCACCGGCGGAGGCTGGTCTTCTTCCATCCTGTCAGTAGAATAAGTTAGCAATTTATGCAGTTTGTTGTCCTTTCGTTGCTGTAGCTGTTTCACGAGACAGAGTCGACAGTGGATTTCTCTTGCCATTAAAAGGACTTACGCGAACTTGGTGAGGTGGCAAAGCCGTGCAGCAGGACCTTTGACGGAGGAGGACTCAAACACGGTCTCAATCATCGTGAAACAGCTACAGCAACGAAAGGACAACAAACTGCATAAATTGCTAACTTATTCTACTGACAGGATGGAAGAAGACCAGCCTCCGCCGGTGGACTGTTTCACCAATGAATCTTCTCACGTATTCTCAGATGAACAGTCATCGGTGTTGGATAAAGGACCTTCATTTGTCCCTAGTGCAAGCGGGAAGAATTTCAACAGCGGTTCAAACATCATCAACGCTTCAATAGACAAGATCCGTCGTGTTATGTCCTACCATCTTCAAGATGACAAATCTTCGGAGACACCCAGCGAACAGAGTGAAGTGAGATCCTCTTTATGGAAATGCAAGGATCCCAAATCGAAGACTTTGTCTCTTGAGTTGTGTACTACCATTCCTGACAAGATTAATAGTAAGATCGATGACTTGCAGTATGAGCTTGTGACTGAGTTTGACAAAATTAAATCTGTTCACAGTAGTAACTCTATGTTTAAGGTCGTCAGTGATATCCGTAAATCTCCTGATATTAGGGTTGTACCCTCTGATAAGTCTAATCGCTTAATAGCCATTGATACATCTCATTATGACCAACTCTTTGAGGAACACATGGATAATTATGTTGAGACAAACCCCACCCTCCCTTCATCGAGACAATTATCATTTAACCGCAAATTGAAAGCGGTTGCTAATAGGCAAACGGACAGTCAGATAAAGATTTGTCTTCAGAATGTGATGTGTAGTGAGCCTATTCCGAGTAATATGAATCTTCTCATCAAAGATCACAAAGATCCTATTAGAGGCAGACCAGTTGTTAGTGCTACAGATACTCCGGCTACCCCATTGTGTAAAGTACTTGCGATGGTCTTCAAACCCATTCTTGATAAGATTGATGCTCATCTTCAAGACACCAGCGCCTTCGTTCAATCCATTACAAAGATTAGGATTAGTAAGATGAATCAAAATTCATTCTCTTTTGGTTCTCTGGATGTTTCCAATTTATATGGAAGTATCCCTCTTACCGGTGTCAACAATGTCTTGGATATTTTTGTTAGCTTTTTCTTGGTAAATGCTCACCTTACTGAGTGGTCTTCACTAGATAGGCAATCTTTGCTTGATTTATTGGGTTTAGCGATCAAATCTGATATCATTTGTATTAAAGACAAGTTTTACAATCAGTGTCGGGGTTTAGCAATGGGTAACCCCCTTTCCCCTATCTTGGCCATCGTGTACATGAATTTCATAGAAAACAGATTATGGAGAGGTCAACGGATATCATATACTGGCGTAGGTACATTGATGATATTTTCTTCGTCTTTGCCGGTCTACCTGAAGATTTACTCTCCCTGTCCAATTCCATTTCTAAGAACATCAGATTTACGTTAGAAACACCTGGTGAGGGGAAAACGGAAATTTCGTTCCTTGACACTTGCACTTCTTTAGTTGATTTGGAAGATTGTGTTACGTTTCAAACCTGCCTTTTTATCAAAAGTGTTCATAGTGGTCACATTCTTCCTTGGGATAGTGCCGTCCCGCGGATGAGGAAAATTAATATTATTAAGACTGAACGCTTACGAGCTTTACGCAACTCATCGTCCCAGACGCTTGTCAAGCAGTCTCTTAATCTTCTTTCGCAGAGGTTTAGAGCTAATGGTTATCCTTTGTCAGTCCTAGATAAGTATCTTTATAGTGAAACTGTGCCTAAAAACAGAAATACGAAGCAAGACGCTATTCGGATTAACGTTCCGTATGTTAATGATCGTTGGGTTAATAAAGTGTATAACTGTATAAGGAAATCTAATCTGCCGATTCCCATCATTCCGATCTTTAGAACTAAAGCCCCTCTTTCCCAAAAGTTTTATCAACAACCACCCATCAGTTGCAAAAGTCGTTGTGTTTGTAAAGGCCAGAATTTATGCAATTCTAAAAATATTGTCTACAAAATTGTCTGCAATATCTGTTCGGAAAGTTATGTAGGTGAAACGCATCGCACTTTCAGAAAAAGAATTGATGAACACCTACATACAACCAGCAGCCAAGTTTTCCATCATTTTAAAATTAAACACAATTGCTCCCCTCTGTTACGCCATATTTCTCCTTCAATTATCTCCCGCGGGCTCTTTGATTCTTATCATCGCCGCCGTGTGGAAATGTCAACAATTGAAGCCGTTAAGCCTCAGATAAATGTGAGAAGACAATGATGCCGCCTGGGCATACACGTGTTGAACTCTTGTTACTTTTCTTTATAATGCAATGTCATTTCACTTCATGTACATTTACTTCGTTCACCTGATGAAGTCTTAGACGAAAATTCGTGAATAAACAATTCTATCTTGAGACTACGTTGATTTTTTTAATTCATCTTTATTATTAAGTCTCATGGCGATTACTTATGATCATATATACATATATATATATATATATATATATATATATATATATATACGTATAAACACGGTTCACCATTGACCTGAATTATTTTAAAGAAAAAGAAGACGAGGTCAATAAAAACATATATTGGAAAGCTTTCGACGAAAGTCTTTTTCAATCCAAAAGTAACAACAATCTTAAACCAAGCAAAAAGGAAAGAAGGAAACTAATCTAAGTCATCTTATCTAAAATTTAAACGCTGATACAAAAAGCAGACGCTATGTAAAAATGGACAAGAAATCGGAAGAATGTTGTAGTTATCAATTGTACATAACATTAATACTGGGTCTTTGAGATTTGATGAAATTTCTCTCGCAGACTTTGCGTTCATAGACATTGGCAAAAAACTTCTGTAAAATTTCTATTTTATATCAGCGTTTAAATTTTAGATAAGATGACTTAGATTGGTTTCCTTCTTTTCTTTTTGCTTGGTTTAAGATTGTTGTTACTTCTCTCAATCTCAATCTTAATCAAGGACAAGACACCAATATTGAACAAGAGGGAATGACTAGACAATAGAGGGCTGTTTAGCTTAACATTCTATGTTGCGATATCAGACGATAGTTGGTTTAGATATCAACATCATTTGCCACTGCTTACAGGTATAGCTATTTTGAATTTTAAACGCATTGAACTTTCACTATGTTCTGATACTTGAGAATGGACCATGTTTCAAGGTACGAAACGTCGTGTATTTTTTGTATAATAATGTCGATATCAGTAATTGCATTTAAATCATTTAACAGCGAAGCAAAAGAACAAAATCGAAAAACTGAGACAGTATGTACGCGTATGAGTGTGCATGTATATATATATATATATATATATATATATATATATATATATATATATATATATATATATACCATATACAGGGTGGCGCACGTAAACCGCCGGATTTTATACTTTTATTACTCCTCAAATATTCATCCGATAGTCATGAGATTTCTACTCATGCTAGTTTGGAGTATAGGATTAATGATGATTATACCTGTTGTACTGAGAATTGTCAGAAAATTCTGATTCTATTGACCGAATGACATGTAGTAAAATTGACATACCAACAATGTATCTTAACATGTAAAATTTAATGGCAAACTTTTCCCTTTATTTCCCCCACGTCTTTATCAATAATGACCAAAACGAATTAAGGTAAATGTCATAGAAAACATTTATTAAATTAAAAAACATAAGAAAAAAGTGTTAGTAGTCATCGAACTTGAGCGTGTCCTCCTCCATTCTCGAGGACGGATTCGAGTCGCTTTTGGTAGGCCAGAGCAGTTTCTAGACACATCTCAGTTATCACTTCTTGAAATGCTTGTATGATGCGGTCCTTCAGGTGTTGCGTGGATGTTGGCCGTGTATGGTAAACTTTGGACTTGACAAAAGCCCACAAGAAGAAATCCCAAGGCGTCAGGTGAACGCGGTGGCCAGGGCATGTTAGGAGATCCACGTCCCATCCATCTGTTAGGCATCTTCTTGTTCAACCACTCACGCACAGGAAGTCCCCAGTGTGGAGGTGCACCATCCTGCATGAATATGATGCTCCTGCCTCTTCTGTCCGACTGCACCGCTGGCCAAAATTCCTCCTGTAGCATCTTGAGATACCGATCCTTATTGACTGAGAAGAAGAACGGTCTGTAGATACCTGATTGGCTGATTGCCGCCCAGACGGTGGTGCGTGGCGAGTGCATAGACTCTTGCTTGATCCAGTGAGGGTTCTGGTTGGCCCAATAACGACAATTGTGGCGATTCACACCACCATCCAGGTGGAAGTGAGCTATTCCATTGACCGAATGACATGTACTCATTTTGTTGACATCGAAAATCTAGATCAAGTTAATTAACTTAACATGAATCGTATTCTGCACAACGAATTGTGCGCAGTCTTGAAGTCAATATTGTTCAGTTATTTCCATGTCATATAAAATACCATTCGACGGTTAAATCACTATCTGAAAATAATCGAACATAGAAGAATGGATGATTATTCGGATGCAGAACGAGCAAAATGCGCGGCTTGGTAGGAATGGCTCAAGAGTCCAGTGGAGGTGCAAAGGCTTTATCATTCAGAGTATGGCAAGAACGCGAGAGCACCGGATGCCCGTACCATAAAGCGGTGGCACACAAACCTGTTGACCAGTGATAGTGTGGTGACTGCGACTGTCAAGCGGGACCGGTCATCTTCTGAATGAACGGAGCGGAATGTAGAACTAGTTGTGCAGCATTTCGAGGAGGACCCAAACACATCTACCCGTCGTGCATCTAATGCCTTCAAGTGAGTCGCCGCACTATCCAGCGCATCCTCCATGACTATGGATGGCATCCGTACAAGGTCAAGGTGGTGCAGCGATTACACGAAGAAGATCTGGAAAACCGAATGGAGTTCGCAGAACAGGAGCTACAGAGCATCCAAGCCAACCCGAGCCATTTAGTGGAACTAACCTGGTCCGATGAAGCTCACTTCCATCTGGATGGTGGTGTGAATCGCCACAATTGTCGTTATTGGGCCAACCAGAACCCTCACTGGATCAAGCAAGAGTCTATGCACTCGCCACGCACCACCGTCTGGGCGGCAATCAGCCAATCAGGTATCTACAGACCGTTCTTCTTCTCAGTCAATAAGGATCGGTATCTCAAGATGCTACAGGAGGAATTTTGGCCAGCGGTGCAGTCGGACAGAAGAGGCAGGAGCATCATATTCATGCAGGATGGTGCACCTCCACACTGGGGACTTCCTGTGCGTGAGTGGTTGAACAAGAAGATGCCTAACAGATGGATGGGACGTGGATCTCCTAACATGCCCTGGCCACCGCGTTCACCTGACGCCTTGGGATTTCTTCTTGTGGGCTTTTGTCAAGTCCAAAGTTTACCATACACGGCCAACATCCACGCAACACCTGAAGGACCGCATCATACAAGCATTTCAAGAAGTGATAACTGAGATGTGTCTAGAAACTGCTCTGGCCTACCAAAAGCGACTCGAATCCGTCCTCGAGAATGGAGGAGGACACGCTCAAGTTCGATGACTACTAACACTTTTTTCTTATGTTTTTTAATTTAATAAATGTTTTCTATGACATTTACCTTAATTCGTTTTGGTCATTATTGATAAAGACGTGGGGGAAATAAAGGGAAAAGTTTGCCATTAAATTTTACATGTTAAGATACATTGTTGGTATGTCAATTTTACTACATGTCATTCGGTCAATAGAATCAGAATTTTCTGACAATTCTCAGTACAACAGGTATAATCATCATTAATCCTATACTCCAAACTAGCATGAGTAGAAATTTCATGACGATCGGATGAATATTTGAGGAGTAATAAAAGTATAAAATCCGGCGGTTTACGTGCGCCACCCTGTAGTACATTACTATTTACAAATCAAATGTTTCGCTTCAAGCAATCGGTGTGAAGCAGGCGAACGACTAACAACCATGCGTGAATTCTATGATCTCAAAATATTGTCGCTTGTATTTTCATTTTTATAATAAAATTTTCGCGACATTACAGGTTGCATGCAATGTTATGGTAATTATTTGAATAAGATTGCATATTTTGTTGAAATTCATCTCGATCTTAAATTTAGATGAACTTTACATCTTTAGAAAGACTTTAGCATTGTCAAAACAATATTTCATAAAATTCGATGTCACATTTTGACACGATTACTCCCTCAATAACCAAAAACATCGCCTGATGCGAAAAAGCTTCACAATTAACTCAACACTTACCAGCTACAAGAATTGCAGTTTCATTTCTTTGGAGCTGCTCTTTAAATGAGTTAATTTTTGAATTTCCAGTTCCGCAAATTAGGCTCTAAAGCTGGTTCAATTTTTTCCTTCAGGCATTTTTCAATGCTAGGTTCAGCCACTGTTTCTTCAAAAAACTTGCATACCTTGAGGAGGCGCTCTTGTTTTTTCAGGCAAGAGTCCACTTTCTTTCTAATTTCCTCCAACACTTCACTCTGAAATAAGAAAAAGCACTCGTGAGCCTTGTAATGTTTGTCAAAATACAATTTTCACTGATTGATTTGGAAGTCAATTTGAAAGTTTCATCAAAGTACACTGTTAGGCAAAAAAATGGTCCGTATTAAGGTTGTAAAAGGATCCGCATAACAGGGGTGCAAAATTTATCAGACACATTTTCTGAATTACATACTCTTTGTAAATGATCTATCCAGATATGACAAGAAAATAACTAATTATGTGCAGTAATGCAAAGAAAATTGCTAGAAAGATGCACTTTAGTTTTAAATCTGGATAAAGGCCGTATATAAATGGCACAAATATAGGTCCGAAGCATCAAAGGCAGTCCATTTTCTGGATGGGTGCGTATATGAGGTGTAAGAGAGAAAACGAGTCCGATGAACTTATAAGTAGTATTGTGAGTATATTTCACAGGTGCCAAAATACCTCATAGGGCTCATTTTATTATGGATATGGCACATAATTATCAAATGATTGCATTATAAGAATTGGAAAAATCTGTAGAAAAAATTAAAAGTTATAATCTTCATTGATGACGTTAGTTGCAAACATTTTGCAAATATTTTATATAAATTGACAAATCAACCGAGGAATTGTAAGACAAGCTGTCCTCTTGGTAAAGTGGTGGAAAGTGAAGAATGCGGTTAGTACGGAATGGGTAGGTATCTCAGGGTAAGCAGAAAATGGTAGGACCATTTAACACGCCCATAATCTTTAAATAATCCTACAAGTCACTATATGAACACCTTTAGACTTTCTTAATGGACCCATAATAATACGGACCACATGGTCACCCATACAGTGACTCTCCAGACGTATGGACGCGGACCCTTTCGTACCTTCAATGCGGACCATTTTGCTTAAGTGTACTCAGGAACTAAACGTCGTTATTAAAAAGGAATGGATTTTTTTCTTTTGGAAGAATTTGAAAGATTTTCAATTAATCATCTGATTTGAAATTCCTTGTAATTGCCTGCATTGTTTGTAATTCCATGAAAATATCGTTGGAATCTGCTTTTTTAATAGACTTGCGACACAGCATCTTAATTATACCCAGCAATGAAAGTCTAGCCCTTGTCCAACTGGGACATTTTTCCGAACGCGCCACTGAGGGGGCAAATAGCGGCTACACTGTTGATCTCCCAAACTATAATACCCATTTTCCACACCACACATCAGTCGAATAAGCATTGAAAAGGGATTCAGAAAAACAGCATTAACTTTGTTTTTAAGGTCATCCCTAGGCTGACGTGAAGGTCAAAAGTCAAAAAACACTAATTTTTGATTAATTTTCATTAGATCACTATTTGAAATGGAAAATCACAACAAAGCTAATAAACCATACACTAATCGAAAGATCTGGTCAAGGTGGTTAACAAAACTATGATTACTAATCGTTATGAGTAGCAAATTCAAGCCCCTTACCACACCATTTGCACTTAAGTACATGACCTTGCTCCATTCATCGGAGCACACGCCCACGCATCAGAGCACGGGTTGCGAAGAGGACAGGAAACGGAGCACACGCCCACGCATCGGCGCACTTGGGTTAAAAGCACGGAGCACCAATCGGAGCACGCGGCGCCGAGCACGTGTGATGAGTCACAGCAAGGTATATAAGGAAGGCGCTGTCAGAGAAATTCATTCTCATTCTAACCATGCAGTACACGTGTGAATTCTGTCTTCAGTCCTTCTCTCGGTTTCAAGACTGAATTGCCCATGTAGCAGCGGAGACGGGTCGTAACTATTGTTGGACATGCTGTAAATGGTATGGAGACGAACACGATTGCCGCGCGTTTAATTATGGCGACGACAATGACTTGCTGTGTTTGGATTGCGACGGAAGTTTCGACGTGGAGGCGTACCATAAGCATGCGTGTGTGGGACGGTGTCGCTACTGTGATGCAGTGGTGAATGTTGAAGCGGAAGGATGGGATGGACATTTGTGTCCCTACCTGTTTGAGTTCATCCAAGAGGGCGGTGCAGCTGTGGAAGAAGAACGGATCATGGACGGTCGTGGATATAATTATCGATTTACCCCTCCTCAAGCCATGAATGAGTGGAGGACATATTTAAATTCAATGTATGCGGATTTGTATCGTGTCATTGTGCAACAACACCCCCACGAGGATGTGAAAGTGTTTGTGAGTATGAGTCTCAGGTTTGCCAAGATGGATATGTCGACGGGCGAAGAGGAAGTGAGAGACATCACCACACCCTCATACATTCACGAAGGTGTCCAAGCACGTAACTTTGATACATGGTTCCGTGACATTGTGTCAAAGTTTGAAGAATTTATTGAAGACTATCGAGAAGACGGATCAGGATTTGCGGTGAAGGAAGTGTTGGAGTTACTGGTTCAAACAAGTTCCTTCCCTAATTTTCGCATGGGCGCACCGATTCCTATTCACCGAGATATCAAGCTCTGCAAAGGCATATGTGTGTTTGAGCGCAACACGTATACATCACATTGTTTTCAAGACAGTGTCCTCTATGCACTTGCCTACCAAGACAATCGCATTCCTCGACGTATTGATTCCCGCACCAAGACATCCAATGACATTTATCAGAATCGACTTGCTGCAGTGCGCAAATTGAATTTGAACAAATATTATCATCTAGACCTTTCCATGATGACGTCAGAGGGGTTGATGAATACACGGGATATTCAGGAGTTCGAGAAGAAGAACAATCTCATTGTTCGTATCCACGTACATGACGGTAAAGGATTTGTGGGCCAATTATACCCGGTCCGTCAAGCTGTGAAGGAGAACACACGCATCGTTCATCTGGTGATGGTGACGCGGTACGATATGGAGGATCAGTCTGGACATTTTCTTCCCGTGACGGATTTTCAGAAATGTGCTCGCATGTGGTATCGGAACATGAGCCAAACGCAAATGAAACGTTTTGAAACATGCGAGTTATGTAGTTTACGATTCAATTTCTACGAGAAGGGTATAAAGTATGGAAAGACAAAGGACATGGCATACAAAGAACGTCTGGAGCATCAAGCCAAATGCGATGGAGGATTTTTTCAGATGGAAACGACCCCGGAAGATACAAAACCGCACGAATTTATCGACCACGCGAAAACCACTCAACCCCTCGCTGTGATGTATGCGGACATTGAGAGCATGGTCGATTCCGTGTCCAAGAAGCATACGGCAGCGTATGTGAGATCCTATGTGGTGTGGCATCCTGCGCTGGACATGAAAGAATCGGTAGTGATCCATAAGGGGGACGAGTGCATTCCTGCCTTTATTGCACACATCAGACAGGTGATCTGGTCTATGTTTGATCACATGAAAGCGACAAACAGTAACATGACGCTGACGGAGGATGATATGCGGGACTATGAACAGACAGCTCAATGTAACATGTGCGGATGTGATGTAAAACCCCCGAAGCAAGGTGAAAAGAATGGGCCTACGACAAAGGTGCGAGACCACGATCATATCACGGGCAAATATCTGCAAACCCTGTGCAATGCATGTAACCTGCGACGACGTCAATCCCGGACCACATTAAACATCTTGTTTCACAATTGGAAGGGATATGACAGTCACCAGGTGATTGTACAAGGGTTTACCAAGCTGGATCACAAGTATAAGATCGAGCCCATTTATGTGTCAGGAGACAAGACGTTGGGAGTGACCAACTTTCTTCCCATGCCATCCAATACCCTTTATAAACTCCGATTCATCGATTTGTGTCAGTTTTTGAAAGACTCTCTAAACAATTTGTCAACGACCATCAGTGACTTTCCTCACTCAAATCACATATTGAGCAACATCTATCCGAATTGCGATCACACATCTATTCGGAAAGGATATTTTCCCTATACATATTTTGACTGCTGGGATCGTATCCACGAGACTCAATTGCCTCCGAAGGAAGCATTTTGCAATGATTTGAGTGAGAAGGAGTTGGAAGAGGATGAGTATGCTGTGGCACAAAAGGCGTGGACAGAGACGGGGTGCAGCACGTTTGAAGATAATATCCACTATTATTTGACAGTGGATGTAGCCTTGCTCGCAGACATCTTCGAACATTTTCGAAATGAAATACGCGACGTGTCTGCATTGGACCCCATTCACTATTTCGGCACACCTGGCTTGACCGATTCATTTTTCTTTAAAAAGACACAGATCAAGTTGGAGAAATTGCGTGACGTGGATATGTCCCGCGTGTTTGAAGAAGGGATTCGTGGAGGGATGACATTTGTGAATCAGCACCGCGCGCAAGCAGAAGAAGTTACTCACCTGTTTTATATAGATGCTAACAATTTATACGGTGCGGCCATGATGGGACCTTTGCCGAAGGATTCTTTTGCCTGGGTACGACCGGAGGTCTTGGTGGACATCAACGACGAATGGGTGAGACGATAAAATGTCAATGGCACCACGGGTCATGTATTGTGCGTCGATTTGGAATATCCCCTACACGTTCAAGATGCCACGGAAGATTTACCATTGGCTCCTTACCGCGGGACGGCGAAATGGGAGGACATGTCTCCCTATATGCAAGAGCTATGGCAAGAGTTGAACGGGAACCGACCCTTTCACTCAGCCAACAAGTTAATGATGACGCACGAGAATCGCAAAGAATATGTGGTACATATCGCTGCTCTCAAGTGTTATGTGGAGAAGGGTTTACATATCACAAAGGTTCATTACGGGATCTCCTTCAATCAAGAACCGTATATTCGCCCCTATGTTCAATACCATACGCAAGAACGCGCCAAGGCAACAACGAAAATGCGCCGCAATCTCCACAAGTTGATGGTGAACGCACTGTACGGCAAGACAATGGAGAATGTGCGAAAATATGGGAAGCACTATTTTGTACGATCACCGAATTTATTTAGCAAATGGACACGTCATCCCTATTGCCAATCTTTCTTCAACATCAGCGACAAAGCCGTGGTGGTGAATGTGCGCAAGACCAAGGTAGACTTGAACAAGCCCATTTATATCGGGCAATGCATCCTGGACAACGGCAAGATTATTATGTACAATCTGTTTGACCAGTGGAAAGCCAACAAGACGTGCACCTCAGTGGAACTCATTGGTGGGGACACAGACTCCTTCTTCCTCAAAGTCCGCAGCCGGTATACACGTAAAGAAGTGCTGCGTTCGTTTGACAACATCCCAAATTTTATTGATACGGAGGCGAAAGGCGTTCTCGATACCTCAAATTATCCCGTGAGTCATCCAGAGAGACGTACCGAGAATGCGAATCGTTTGGGATGTTTCAAGGATGAGTGTGTGGGGGATAGGGTGAAGGAGTTTGTATGTTTGAGTGCCAAAATGTACTCTTACATTGTCCTCAAAGGCAATGAGGAAGAAATCCACGACTGTCGCATGAAAGGAATGTGTCAAGCGAAGAAGCGTCAAGTGAAACATCAGAATTATGTGGACGCATTCGAAAAACATTCAATTACCAGTGTCACAAACCCTCCTCCAATCCCAACACCACGAGATGAGAACGGTGACGCAAGTGAAGAAAGCCTTGAGTATCTGGGAGGACAAGCGGTGTTGGTATTTACCCAATCAGAGCCTTCCATACGGTAACCATCGCCTATATGAAGAAGGGTATCTACACCCCCCTGTCAAAAATGTCAAGGATCTGCAACCGCATGGTGGAGCTCAGAGCATCCTCCGCAATACCACTGCAGACATTGTTACCGCAACTCCCTCTGGCCACATACCGAGCATCACGCCCTTGTCGAGTCTATTGGAAATGGAACTCTTCGGTCACTGTACAGATTTTTCCACGGGGGTGTATCCAAATTTTGGGCAACCACTCCCTGGAAACCTACGATCGTATTTGTAAAGAGATGCGCCAATTACTCGCCCCCTACGGATTGGACGTGAGCGATCCAATCACAAAATCCTGCACAGTTCAATGTCAATGGAACTATACAAAAGACCGCATGCAAACCATTCAACAGTTGCCATCGACATCGGTGATTTCCAACGAGCGCGAGCTGTTTCCCGGAACGTTAATACGCAAAGGTAAATTACACTGTTCCTTCTTTTCCAACGGAAGTGTGATTGTGACGGGTGTTTTATCGATTGCAGAAGCGGAATCGTTGGTGGAAGACATTCTCAAATCCCTATTCGAAGGAGATTCCCTCAATGAATCGGACAGTGACTAGTATCCCAACGTCGTGGGTTGTCGCAAGAGACCTTGGATATTCATTCAAAGCTATAGAAACTGTAACACATCTCAATGAAAAGATCACTGCTGGTGAATTAGTGGATCGACTCATGGATCTCGATGAGCATGCTATGAATCACCATTTGGATCGTAGGTGGATAGAGGATTTCTCCCTGCTACACTGCAATACAATGACATTGGCGCGATCTAGAGTGCAAAAAGTGACATTTGCAACGGATGTGTCAGGTAACTCTCCCCATAAAAGTGACTTTAGAAAGAAATTAGAAGAAGAGACATTTAAATTATTATGTGAACGGAACTGTGTTAAATGTTTTAAACAGGAACGTTCCCTTCTCTTTTTACCATGTTCTCATAGTGTTATGTGTTCTACATGTTATGTTCCCTTTGAATCGTCATCTTGTCCCCTTTGTGATCAAGACATAGCTTCAACAGTTACTGTTTATCGTGCATGATGAGTCACGGAAAAGCTCTGTGTATAGTGTGCTATAACGAGTGACTGAACTCTGTTTCATGTACAAAACCTTGTAGTATTAACCTCTGTCTGAAATAAAAATACAATCATTGACATGATTCATTTCTTTATTGACTTCAAAACATGGGATAATGTAGAATACAAATAGGAATAGACAATTTTATCATTGAAGGACAAGTAGGTTTGAATGAGTTCTTGATCTTTCTCGTGAGCATCCAATGTTCGAAAGAAGGTCAGTGTTTTATCCATAGACGTGTTAAAAGGGCGATGGTTTAAAAAGTAAATACAGTAAGCACCACAATAGGCTTTAGGACCTTGTATACGCAGAGGGCGACGATAGTCTAAAGGATAAGGTGTTGTCGATAACCACTCGGTAACATGTGGATAGTGAGATGGAGTGAGTCCATAAGAGTCAAAGAATTCGCATACGCGTTGATCCGCATTTTGATAAAAGGCCAACCAATGCCTGCCAGGTTGATGAGAGCGATCACTATTGACAATAAGTGTCTTTGATTCCGGGGAATGAGCAGGAAGTAGATCAGCAGGAAACACACCTTGGAAGGGAACGTAAGAAGATTGGAGGAGGCGATGAGCAAACGTTTGACAACTGCACTGAATAGCACAGAGAAAATCATCTTCGCACATGCAGGCATTGAGTAAATGTTTCTCTTGTAATTGATTCATACCCTGCATGATTCCTTCGATTTCCGTGTTGCTTAACCAGTCTCCCATTCAACCAACGCTGAGCTTTAATGAGACGATGTTGATAAAGAGATATCCAAGCGATAGGAGGAACGTGATACTCGGGCTCCTTCAACATATCTTATGATGATGTCAATGCGCGCCAACACTTAAATAGCGGGTGGGATATACGCACTGGAGATGACAGCATTCTCCGGTGTGACGGAGAATTGTTCGTCATGAATGACAAACATTAATAAATCCATATTTTGCTTGGTCGTATTCTCAAATTGCAATTCCAGTCCATATTGACGTGTATTGGTGGGTTGAACACTATCGATTTGTTTATCCAAGGTACAGTCAAAGGCGATAAAGTAACAGTATTTGGTAAAACTCTCTAAATCAATACCACATGATTCATTCGTGTTATAGACTTGAATCGCACGATTGAATTGACTGTAGACAATCACGTCATCTTTGCAATTGATGGTGCCTCCTGTCATGATGGCTCCATTGGTGGTCATGGTGACTTGAGAGAGTCCATGCTTTTCAAAATAGAGTTTACGACTTCCTGGATCAAACCAAGAGTTACTGGGAACAACAGCGAAAAAGATGAGTTTAGGACTCAATAGAGCAGCCACATTGGAAAACGTCTTCTTTTGTACTCCACTTTCAATCGTTTGTCGTTGGACGGTCATGCCATTGTAGCGATAATAAATGGCTTCTGTCTTGCGTCGATTCGCAGTTTTCAATTGCAGTTCTGCATTTGGTGTGAGCATGGGCATATACAATTGGAAAGAGGTGATTTTGAACTTGTACTTTGTAGAGGTCGTCCCTGCAGCATGTGCCATATCATAAATGGCATATTCCGGTTTATTCAAGGTGAAATTGAGATCCAGTTGCATGCCTGGGGGCAGAGCAATCACTTGTTGGAACAAATTACATTTCAGGGGAAAGTCAAAGGTACGTTTAAATTTGTGGTCTGTCCATTGTTTGAGAATGGCTTGATTGAGTGCATTCTCTTTATCTGTAAACTCAACTGCCTTAGACGACACCGTCTTAGTCGCTGCATCAAACTCTGTGTCATACATCACTTGAGGAACAGTAAATCCTTGTGTGACCGACTCACTTTATTTTGAATAGCTTCTACAACACGTTCGGGAGCAGTCTGTAAGGTGCGTTTGGCGAGCGCTTTCATACCCTTTTTGAGACGATCAACTCCTTCTTGTGCGGTAGAGCTGACAGCATCCGTGACAGCTTGTTTCGCAGAATTGAGAAACTCTGTCGTACGTGACGATTTTCCCAACGTTTTCTGTACCGTATGTACAAGTCCTTTTTGCGATGTTTTTCGCGATGCTTGTCGAGAGGGTTGTCGAGGTATTTTTCGAGATGGTTTTCGAAATGTTTTTCTGGGAACTCTCTTTTTGAGTGATTTGGGCAGACGGATGGATGATTTCTTGACACCAGTGACACGGGGTCTAATCATGCGTGTTTTCTGTCCAATCACTTTATTCCATCCACCTCGTTGCATAAATGATCCTCTTCCGAACAATCGTCCAGAGGAATTTGTTCGGTTACGGATTAAAAAGAGATTCGTCATCGTGTCTTGATGTGCTTGGGAAAAGACAATTACTTAATTGCGCGACGCCGAAGATGCATTTTTACATGGGACCGTCCGTCTGTCATAGGGATGGGATGACCATCATCCGACATGAGTGTGATTTCAATATCTTGCACATGTTGACTTTACACAGGGAGATAGGTGACATTCTGAAATTCATGATGAATACTATCTCCATAATCTTTCCCCGTGTAGGGAATCACACACATACAGTTTGTTTTCATACCCCCTACATAATTATATCCTACAATATTACAATACAGTAGAATATTGTAGGTAAAGGCATTCAAATTCAAAGGGGCAGTCGCTTGCTGTGAGGAAGTGAGTAAGTCTGCTTTAAACCCAAGAATGTCTTTGAGCAAAGGATGGAGTTTCATACTGTAGTGTGTGGGTACGACCACTGAGACAACATGGACATGAGACGCCAATGTAGTGATAGAAAAGTGGAAATTGTGTCCATGGTGTCGATTCTGATTCAAACACTGCATCAACGTCTTCTCCGAATAAATACCGCGTGGAATGTTGAAGCGCGTAAACATGCCTTGCTCTCCCTGTTTGCCTTGTTTGCCTTGCTTGTCTTGTTTGCCTTGTTCACCTTGTTTGCCTTGTTCTCCCTGTTTACCGCGTTCTCCTCGCGGTGAATCCGTTTTGATGGGAAGGATAGAGGACGTAAAGACGGTCGGAATCGTCTCAGGATGATCATTCAATGTCCCCACACTAAAGCTGACATCCACGGGTATTGTCTGAAGGGTATTGATGAAGTTGACGACGAAGATACCGGCTTCCCATTGATCCCCATGGACCATGGGGATGGAAGGCACCAAGCGATTTTTGAAGTGATTGGCTCTATTTTCAGGAAACAAATTGGGCTGAGCATTACTCAACAAGTGTATCGTTTCCTCATGCATGGTTGAGTGTCACTCTGTCACTAATTACCTAGTCTCCCTACGACGGAGATGGAGTTTGAAATAGGATCGTCCTTCATGAATCGGAATAAATTCGCCATCATCACCACGCAACTGAATTTCAATCTCATCAATAGCTGATGTAAAAATGGGGTAATAATCAATATTGGACACTTCATACGACACCATTTCCCCCAAACGTTGTTTCTCTTCAATGGGGTGAATTTTCAAGATTTGTTCACGTTGTCCTCCCACAATACTTTCCGCCACAATATTACAATAGACGATAATGTTGAAGGAATTGGTAGTTATGCTGAGGGGAGAGAGTGTTGTCACCTCTGTATTGGGTCCATAATAGGATTGAGGTAGACCTATGCGATAACTCAACGCTTCTCCAAAATCAATAAAGGCATGTTCCGCGGTTTTCACCGTCAAATAATGGTCTTTCGAGAGAGAGAGGGATACATCCGTCCACATCTGTAAATTCACCTGGAGTTTAGAAAAGAGTCCTTCCAAGGTATAACTCCCTTTGGGAATGCGGACACGATGAAATGAGGTAGAAATGTCTAGGGTGGGGTTGATGTAACCTTGCCGAATCATGTGTTCATAGATGTGCAAAGGTTTCATGGTCTTGCTATAGATATGAAGAAAAGGGCGAGGTGTGGGATGTGTATTCACCATCACCGATTGAATATCTTGTTTTCCCACATCCACTCCCAACACCATACCATCCACTAGATAAAACATGTTTTCTTGCCAGCGTTCCATCATGGTCGTCATCAACCTTTGCATATCATCACTGAACCATCCAATAAAGGAAGTCAATCTATCTTTACAGACTTTCAAGGTGGATCCTTCTTGATACGCGACAGGGGGTGAATACAATTTCTTATCAGAGAGTCTATCTACAAACAAGTAGGATTGTAAACACGTATTGGCCAACAGCTCTTTCGATTCGTAAGCATAAGGGAAATAGGATTTCTGAAACAAACGATCCAATTCCTTCCCTTTCCATGGGAAGGGGGTGTCGAGGGTGTGGTTCCATCCTTTGGCATAATCAAAGGTATATTCCGGTAAACCATAGATGTGTAATGTCATCCCATGGGTGACATGTTTTGGACGTTGTTGATACCGACGGTAACTTGCAGAACAATGTTCCGGCGTTTCCGAGTGTATACAGGTTTGTTCATGATAGGTGAACATACCATATTCATGACTATGATTCAACATGTGTTGCCAGAGTTGTGGGGGATTGATTTTCAACCAATACCCTTCCGCGATTTTAAAGTGAAGCACGTGAAAGACGCCCACTGTTGTATACGTTACCCACACCATATCAGGCAGGGGGATGGCTTGATTGAAAGCTTGCACAAGGATTGGAGGGTATAGTATTTCGTGGGTAAATTGAATCGTAATGGACTAGGGAGATGAGATAGGGTATGAAAAATCTCAAAATAGTCGCCATGTTTGATGTTGAGAATATTGGGATGCTTCTTATCCTCGGTCTTATACTGTTGTGTCGGTTTTCCGTTTCGATGCAAGTCATGGGTCCCACTCAATGCATAGGGGACACTCTTCTTTTCAAAGAGAGCGTCCAATTCCATGGTTTGTTTCTGAAGGATAAAGGAGGGAACATGAATCGTGCTGAGGGGGAATTCCAAGATCCATTCGTCCCACACGTAGGTAGCTACTTGTTCTGCTTTGAATATCTCATAGGCTTTAGATTGCCGGTCCATCTTGATTTCCATATCGTCCGTGCAATCGATGGTCAGCTCATAATGATAGGACATGGATGTAATGGTCCATGTCATGGGGGCGGGGAAGATGGTATTCAAATAGGTTTCCAACGAATAATAACCTGTGGGGACGATAGAACTCCACGTCTTATCACTCTCTAAATTCTTGTAATAAAACGATTCAGGTCTAGACACATAAAATAACAGTTTGTCCTCCTTGGTTAATTGACAAAGATCCGATTTCAACACAGTTACTTCTGCATTCACCCTATCTCGTTCACGAACGATCTCGTCAAGATTGTCAGCTCATGCAGTGGGTTTCAATTCTTTCACACTCCTTCTTAACGTTGCCAACCGTTCCTGTTTCACTTCAAAATCATGGAGAATATTCCAATACATCTCCATCAAATCCACCAAACTATGATAGGCAAATACATTATAAGTGTTGTAGATATGATACTTTTCCGTAGGTGTAAAGGGAAGTGCATGTTGCCCCGTTTCATGCTGCATATCCGCACCACTGGCCAATACATTTTCTTTCCCATCTTTAGGATGGGAATGAAATAAATGATGAATAATAGGCCGTTTTGTGACTTGTTCCTTTTGAATCGATTTTCGAAAATTTTTCAATAGGACAGTATCAAACAATCGCTTCTTGGCTCCGAATCGTTTAGAGACTAAAACACCTTCCATCTTGTGTTGATGTAGGATTCGCACATGTTGCGGTACTTTGCATTCAGTGTGTTGATATAGGTATGCAAGAAACGGGAGGTGACTAAATCAGGAGCATCGGCTATATGGATGGTAGGATCGATCTTGTGTAACTGTGTATCAATCTTGTCATACAATTGATCAATACGGTTTCTGAACCATGACACATGTTTTTTCTTGGGATGTTGATACTCCGTTTCACGCTCTTTTGGGGTGAGTGGATTGAGAAACTCCACTGGGAAAATAAATTGATTTTTCATGGTGCGTGTTGGTAAAGCAATCCATTTTTTAGAGACCAAATGTTGCAATCGGAAAAAGGTGCGTTGATACATTCTCACTGCTTTCATCAACTCTCTCAGTTTAGGAAGAAGGATGCGAAGATTATGAAACAGGCTTATATGCCCTCTGGGAATAGGAGGTGCTTTTGCATTGCGTTTCAGAGAGCTCACAAAGGTATCGGTCCTCATCCACACAGCACGTGTCGTATCATCACTCAGAGGTTGTATATCCTGATAGGTCACTGGGGGAGCCATGGTAACAGTGGCTATTTTCTGCAATTCGGAGAGGATCCCATAATCCATCGCAGACAATGTATAACTGGAAGCATGCTTCACATGAAAGGACAATCTGTTGGATGAATGAAACACTAATTTCCCCACACCAAACCATTCTAATTGTTTGAATAAATTGAGCACTGATTTCCCAACATCCTTTCAATCCCATGTTTGGCAAAATGACAGCGGTGTAAGGGAATCACACTGAACCAATAGTCATGGGCGGGATATTTCTTTACGTCACATTCCTTTCGATGAATGGAGAGTCGTGTATGGATCCGAACTGCATCCTTCAACGATAAATGATAGACACATTTGTCCAATAAGAGTGAGGCTGCCAAATGAGGGGAAAACACAAGGACGTAATGAAAAGCGGAGAATTCCTTGATTTAAAATAGGGAAAATGGGACAATGTCAATCACATAGACATCTGCTTCCTCTATGCCATTGCATCCATAATACAAGTAGGATGGATGTGTCGTGACAGTCATCATGTTGGAAATGGTACGACGTGTATATAATTCCAACGCTGTGATCATGGGTACTCTTTTCACTTCCTCATCGGATTTAAAAATGGTGTGACGACGGACCACATTGGTCCCTTCCATCGTATAATAAGGCAAATAGGCCTTCAAATCTTTCGTATCCACCATTTTCCCCACGGTAATATAACAATCTTCGGGAATCGTATCCACATTATTCACATACCCAAACTCTTTCAAGCCTACTTCCCATGTTTCTCCTTTAGGAATAAAAAGTGGATTTTCCAGTCGTGTAAAGAAATGATTGGCTTTATTGTCATACAAATGGGGTTGAGTATTGCTCAACAAGTACACATGTTGTTCCTCATGCAGTTCCTGCATGATTACAAATCAATAGCGGCGTACATTACCTAGAGGTTCTAAGTCTGTCACCCATGAGTTCATCGAGGCCGGATATCCTTGCCAGTGCACAAAATATTCTGGTCGTCCATTCCGACGTCGGGTCTTGAGCACTTTGTCCACTTGATATACTTCTTCCTTCCGATGAATCACTTGTAATTCCTGAGCATAAAAGGATCCTCTGATCTCTTCTCCACTCAAGTCTTTGATCTTGTACATTTCGGTACCATGAGGGTTCTTGAGAATGTTGGAGACAATGAACTCTTCCGTCGACCAATTCGCTTCATACCCTCGTCCAAACGTTCCTTTATCACGTGAAATACGTACACGTGCTCCCACAGGGATAGACTTTCCCGGGACTGCAAACTTTTTATAGTTTTGTCGGAGACGTTTCGCATTGTTTCGTTTCACTTCCTCGGTATTGGAGGCATTCACATCCATCGGAGTGAAACCTGTGGATGAATGGGTGCTGTGATTGTATGCATACATGACATCTGCGATATAATCCACCCAATTCTTGTGATTGGTGGCTGTAAAGATACGTTCCAATTTATTCTTG
This sequence comes from Prostheceraeus crozeri, assembly GCA_907163375.1. Taxonomy (NCBI): domain Eukaryota; kingdom Metazoa; phylum Platyhelminthes; order Polycladida; family Euryleptidae; genus Prostheceraeus; species Prostheceraeus crozeri. The sequence goes on from CAJQUW010003408.1 coordinate 25,640, forward strand.
ACAGTACGGTTCAATCGTTCGACATGAGCACATTTATAGGGACTGTAGATGGAAAACAATTCAATAGCGTGCTTGTCCAAGACGTCTTTCACCGGTCGGTTATAAAATTCACGGCCTTGATCCGTTTGTAGTCGTTGCGGGGTGGGAATGGTTGCGAAAATGGCTTCTAAAACCCCCGACACTTCTTTGGCACTCTTGGTCTTGAGAGGGAATGCCCAGGCTTTGCGTGTAAAGATGTCCATCACCATGAGAATATACTTGTAGCCACGATTATGCTGTGCATACTTTTGATAATCGACAATATCCGCTTGAAATTGAATTTGCGGACCGCGTACACGATACGGGTGCAAGGGCTTAATACGATGCAATCGAGATTTGTGAAGGGTGTAGGTCGGTTGACGCATTAACCATTGTTTGACTTTTGTTTTTGAATAATGTGAAGCAGCAGCAAGTGCATTGACGCTTCCGTAGCCAGCGGGATGTCTGGGATTGTAATAAATCTTGTGCAACACTTCCTCCATCGACACAATCTGCTTGGCATTGACGTGGGGGTTGAAGATAGGCGGTATTCCCGTTGGAACAACAATTAAAGCTCGCCGTGATGGTGTACTGTGTCTCTGCGCTGTCGTCTGCGTTGCCTTGGCCGCAACAACGTCCAAAGATACGCGATAAGAATGAGGAGGCAATTGGCGCGGCTGCCGTTGCCATTACTTGAATGGTGAGCCATAGGATTCCAATTCAAGAACTCCTTTTTTACTTAAACGAGTATCGATGGATGATTTCAAGGGAGAACGCTTCGTCTTGGGAGAGGTGACAACAGAAGGTTTGACGACTTTTCCTTTAGATCTCTTGAGGACGGGTGGATCTGCGACGTGAGTGAGCGGAGGTTTTGCGACGTGAGTGAGCGGAGGTTTTGCGACGTGAGTAAGCGGAGGTTTTTCCAATCTCTTCCCACGATCATCGTCCAAATTGAAAAATTGGCGACGAACTTTATCGAACAAATACAACCGGGCGTTCCATGCAGCGATCTTATTGGCGGTAGGACGGTAACGCACAATATCTCGTGCATTACGGTCAAGATGGGCTTGTTGAGGATTCATCATCATGTTTCCACCCTCTGATCTTCCGCTTGACGTTGCAACATGGTCGACATCAGTTTGGTACTGTCACCACCACCACCCATTTGCTGTCCGCCACCGGTGTGTTCATTCATGTCAGATTTGGGAACCAGCACTAATTCAATAAAGTCCATTTTCGTTTCATTGGGTCTTTTGCTTAACTTAAACACAATCATAGGTGGATTAAATAGGTTGGTGCGAAATCGGTACTCAAACGGACAATTTGTAGTGAAATCAATAAACAGGTAGGCATGATTCCCATACTTTTGAACCAATGTCGTTAAAATATCATGCACGACGCTCATATTGCCTTTTGGGAGCATTTTCCCCATGAATTGAGCCAATTGTTGTTGATTTCTCGGATTATTGAACGCGACCAAATAATGGACATTGCCATTACGAATACGTTGTTCTTTATCACCATACAAATACTGTGTGATTTGCACTGCGAAAAACCGTTTATGATGAGATCCTCTTAATAATAATCCCGTCACAGTTTCATTGTTTTGAGATTCCTGTTGTAAATCATCGAGAAAATTAAATCATTTTCTTGCAATTGATCAAAATCATCTTGGGTAGGGACACCCATTTTCAAGATCACATCTTGTAACTCTTTCTGAAATGGACTTTCTATCCCATAATACCACCAGACTTTACGAATGGGCTTTTTAAATAAAGTATGACGATTCTTGATCATATTCGCCACAAATGTGGACTTTCCCGATTTACTAGGACCCGAGACAATCATGGATGAGTCATTCTCTAAACGGAAATCCATCTTGTCGAATCATAAAAGTCAGACATATATTCCATACATCATGTATTAAACATAACTTAAAATTGTTTCCAGAACATAGAATCATTTCCAGAATAAAGAAGAGGTGGAATAAAACGTCCACGTGTACATGTCTTAAAGAGTGAGTTTTCAAGAGCAGTCACCATTTCACTCATCAATGTCCTTTCCATGTCATTGGTAAGAGGATTCATATTGTGCCGTGCAAATGCTTCCTTCAACATGCTGGGAAAGGCGCAACGATGGATTTCGTAGGCACTACGAACAATGAAATAATGTTCAATATAGTTCAACACAGACCACTTCTCATTGACACACTGTCCTGCTTTGTACCATGAAGATGACACATACCACTGACTCTCCTGGTTATGTTCCACCATATCCTTGAACATTTCGAGGAATCGATTGATCCATTTCTCGGCTTGTATTTGATCACCGTCAAAGATATGCAGCGCGTGTGACTCTTCCCGGATGCGAATGTACACACCGAGTGCTTGCGCCTTGGCATAATCCGTCCGCATCATCTTCCAATCCTCCTCCTCCGTGGGTTGAGCACTCCACCTCTGAGAAAGCATGTTTGTCATCTCATCCTCCTTTTGTTTCATAAGTGCAGTGCTATCCTCTGATTGGGATAGATGATCGAGATCATCTATAAAGTGTTTGAGTTCCTCCCAATCAATGTCCTGTTTAGGTTGCACCATGTGTATCAGATTAAATAAACCACTGGAGGGAATGTGTGCCTTCTTTATATCGAGTGTCAGCTTTGTCTTCTTTTTCTTCTTCTTTTCTTCCACCGCTGTGCTCTGACATTCCTCCGCCTGTTTGATACGGACTTGGATTTGATCCACAGTAAAACACAGTTTCAGAGTCTTTGTCTGTGGATTACAGTATATGCCTGTGACGCGGAAGATGGTATTTGCTTGAAGGAAGGTATTCTCCTTGAGATTGGAAAGAAGATGTCCAATATTGGCCAAGCTAACCTTCTTGTTCTTTCCATTCTCCTTCATCAGGAAGATGGGCGTGTCCTGCTTCAGCTTCATAAAGACACTGTCGTAGGCCGATTTCTTGTGTACATAACCGAGACAGGAGATGAAGTTGTAGGCAGATTCGGGTTGGACTTGTTTGTAGAGGGATTGTATCGCATCTTCCAACGTCTCCAGATCGCGTGAGACGGCTCGAGAAATGATGAAGAGGGAGGTGAGTTGATCGGAACCGTACCCAGTGTTATTGTACGTTTGTGCACGCCATCCATAAAATCCCGTGGCAAATACGAGTTTTGAGATGTCTCGTCGTGATTGCCAATCCATCACATCCATCGTCGCATTCTCTCCGCGAATGGGATAATATCCAGTATTATTCCATTTCTTACCCAATACCAGACGTGTGATGGGCAGAGGTTCCAACTGTGGTTGTGCCTTGGTAAGGTAGTTCTTCTCGGCTTTCCCATTCGTATGGAAATAGGGTTCCGTCGCTTCAACAAAGACTGGATTCGATGTCGGTGTATCTGACGAATACGTGACTTTCACCTTCTTCGCGAGAAGAGCTTCCAACGTGTTCGTACGTTTACCCATGACTGAATGAAAATGACTGAAATGGCTCAGTTTATATAGAGTTGAGCGTGGGAAAATTTCTTCTCATTGGTTGACACCCACGCCTACAAGTGCTCTGATTGGTGCTCCGTGAAATTCACGATGAATCATTCATTTTTGGTGGTGTACGGGGCTTGTCCCTTTTGTAGGTCAAATTCACGAGATAACGCTTGATTTCACGGGAATTTGCTGAGTCATTTTGCGATAACATCGGTCGATTTGGTGTGGAAAAGTACCTCAGAATTCCCGATAAATCACCTGATTTTACGAGGATTTGTAACAGAGTGTGTTCTTCAAAGTCACAGTGAATCGATTGATATCATGGGAAAATAACACATCAAATCCGTAGTACTTTTAACGATGTCATGGGAAAATCAACCTTTAAATCTTCGGTACATCGTTTGATTTCATAGGAATTTTACTGTGTGAACGTGACTTATTCACACTCTTCGGTAAACCGTTCGATTTCATGGGAATTTCATTGTGCGGTTTGGTGGGGTTGAGTATAGGCGTTTTGGACATATCATAGTTGACGACTTCCACATCTAGTAAGGGTTTTCTACTATCTTTACGTTTTCTGATATCTTTCATCATTTTTCGACCAGATAAGAGGGAAACCAAAATGAATATGACGAGTGTAAAGAATTGTGATAGGGTTTCTTTGAATGAACCAATGAGTGAACATTTTAAATCTCCTCCGTTGGCTGTTGAAAGTGTGTTCACTGTGGATTGAACATTGTCCATGATGATACTGTTGATGACGTGGGTATGGTTTACTTAGTGTTTGGAGCCGATCGATGCATGCAAGGCTTGTTTGAAAGCTGCTGGATTATCGTGATATGCCATGGCATAGGCTTGTGCGAAGGGAGTTTATTTCTTGTTAAATTTCCGTTTTTGACCCAAGTATTTGCGAGTTTGAGGGGGTGGTTTCACAAATTTGCGGAGAATTCCTTTGTAAGATTGAATAAACTCGTGCTGTAAAGGTGTTAATTTGCCTGGATTCTCTCGCATTCTGCTCATGAGTGCTTGCATATCCTTGACATATTCCTCAGGCAATTGATCGAGATGACGGTTAATTTTCTTTTTCGAGCATCCTATCCCTGAACTTAGGGATTTCAGTACATTGGTAAAGTCCTGACGTCGACTTGAACATGTTTCACACTGACACGTCATTCTTGTCTATCATCCTCTATCCCACATAACTTAGTTTACATGGCGTTCACCAAATTCATGTAGCGTGCGTGGACGTCTGCATTTTGGTTGGTTAAGTGGGCAATAAACTCTTCCTTTTGAGTCAGCAAGTCACGCATGCTTTCCAATGTCTCATCCAAATAGTCTCCATTGCCATCTGTACGATTGGGTTCATGAATGTGTTGATTAAATGCATCTTCCAACACGTGCAAGATGCGTTTGCGAGCATTTAAATGACGTTCATGGAGACGAATAGAATCGTTCAACAGTTGGACAATGGCGCTGTTTTTCAAATTGTTCAGTTGAATAATGTACTCGTGGGAGTTGTCAATGACAGGTGAATTGACTGGATAAAACATTCTTTCCTCCACGGGGTGTGTGTCCATGGGTTGTTGAGAGGTTCCTACCCCCACTGAGTGTTGTTGTTGAGGGGTTCCTACCCCCACCGAGTGTTGTTGGAGAGGTTCTCTTGATTCTTGTTGATCAACCTCTGGATTTCCCACTGTGTTCGACATGGCTTGGACATAACTGTTGTGATCATTGACAGGACCTGGGTAGTTATCAAATGTCACATGACTTAGTGTAGGTTGAATATTCTCTAACGATAGAGGACTCATATCAATCTCATTCGCAGCCATGGCTAAAACATCTGGCGGCAATCGATTCAATTCTTCTTGTATTTGATGGACCGTATGGGTGGGATCCGGGGGAGCATCCACTCTGGCTCGATCTTCAACCATACTTTTCACGACAGCTTGCAGCATAGCGTGAGAAGGATCAGGTGTTGCTAAGGCGCGATGATCCGCTGTAGAGGGTCGAATGAGTGCTTCTAGACTATCGTCTGCATCAAAATCTGTATTCATAGGTTGAGGGGGTCGCAAGGAGGTTGCACGACGCGAGGTGGGTGATAATTGACGATCTTGTCCTGTCAACGTAGATGACACCTTCAAAGAGGATCTCGGAACATGCTGTTGAATAATATAGTTGAGTTTACTCACATTTTCTCCCTCCATTCGCTCGTTTAAAATATGGGTATGTTGGCGCGCAAATTGTTGAGCTGTCTTCCTATCCACCGTTCCATCGAGTGTTTCCCCGCATAGACATGCATAGATGAACTCTTCACTTGCTTTTATCTCTTCTTTTGTTTTATATTTTAGATGGTGTGAATTATAAACATGCCTTCTCAGACGATCTTTTTGATAAGGGCATTTACAGACAGGACATCGGGTTATTCTCAATTTTCGCTACGTCAGTGTCTCTTCACTTTCACGCGCTCCTCCCTTCATGGTTGATTTTTGTTGTGTGTTCCTGTGCATGCTTAAATACATTCGTTGGCCATTGAAACAAAATACTGAAATGAGCACAGATACGATTCAATGTCTCTTTGATATAAATAAGACTTGCTGCTGAAATCACACGTTTATGATACAGCTCTTGTAAATATTTCAAATGATTCTCATTCATAAAGCTCCATAGTGTTTCCTCATACAAAACATCATCCTCAAAAATAGCCATGAGTAAATACACACGTCCCACGATGGAATAGTGGTCATTCAGTACCAATTGATTCAAACAGACTGTGGACGTGTCGGTAAACTCTTCTAATGTGGGGATATCATTGCCTCGGATGCGTTCATCGAACCAAAAATCAATAAGGATCTTCATCCGCGCTTGGTGAGAAGGAGATGTTGAACTTTCTGTGGGCGTGATGTCCATCTTCCACGTTGACGCCTTTTTCGAGGGTGTCTTGTCCGAATAGGGCGATGTCGTCTTTTTCGATAATAGGGCAGGAGTAACATGATCTTATTTGAGAGAGTGTGAGGATCCATAACTTAAATAGTTACTCATCGCGATGAGTATGCGTACAATCTCTCTCAAAAGAAAAAGGAGTACAAGTAGCATGTTTTTCCAAATCTATCAACCCCAATAGCAGAATACTTATAATATGGAAAAGCAACATGATTCATACGACGACATCTACTTAGTCTGTATTGCTTACATATTCTTCTTCTGATGTCCATCCAACAGAGATATATTCAAAATTAAACGTTATACAATAGACACCAAGAATCTCTTTGTTAACATTGTCCATAAATTCATAGTCCCATACGTTCTTCAGTGAGGATAAATAGTCATCCATTTCTTGGATGTCACTTTCATAATAACGTTCACTGGCGCCCATCAATGGTGGAGAATCATTTCTTTTGTATTCATAAATCGTGAATGTATCCATGGAGAGTTCACATTCAGGCTTCACTTTGATCTTCTCCTTCACATATGGAATCACTTTCTCCAACATCGCGTGCGGTTGACATGTCGTTTTCGGATAAATAATGAGCTGATTTGGATAGGTGTACACGTGAAAGTCTTCCATCATGTATGTGTCTTGATCGTTTCTCCATTTTTACCTAGTTCTCCAATCGATAGGTGCTCCGAACATGGAATGGGGCACACCCAATGCTCCGTTCTGTGCTCCGAGCATGGAATGGGGCACGTCTAATGCTCGGAGCAGGGGATGGGGTATTTGCAAAACTATAAAGCCAAGCCGAAAATGTTCCACCTTCATAACACTCGTGAACATTCAAAGACATGATTTACCAACGTTACGAACTCCAATTCCGACAAGTGGATCCCAGTGATCTTAGGCAACGTGCTATTTTACAGCGTAACATTTTATTACAAGATAGTGATAGCGAACCTGAAATGATTCTTGAAACTTCACCACCGACTCCAGAAAGATCAAGAAGTCCAAACCCTCTACCGTCTTCACCAGAAAGTCCAGATCCCTCAAGAGATGAAGATGATGACTTTCCAACGGATCTGCCACCCCACTGGGGCTCCATTCCCGATCCCGATGGACCGTATTCCCTCCCGCCAACACCACCCACCATCGATGGACCATTTCACATCTCACCGTCACCCTCCGCCACCGATCCCGGACCACCAAGTTTGACTGAAGGGCAGGTGGAAGATTACATGATTGACGAGAAGGAGAATACGCCTCCCAATTCCGACGGCTATCCCGAACTGGACCTTTATCGTCAACCTTTCCGTAAACCTTTGACCAACTTAAACAGTAGATTCAATCGTCGCACTGAATTGGAGAACATTGACGAAGCCATCGCCAACTTGGATAGTGTGGACTTTATAAGTGAAGTCAGTGACTGGGTTTTTTAAATGTATGTGTAATTATTCTTTCTATCTTGATTTCTTCTCAATAAACATACATGGTAAGCTATGACTATTTTATTCAAGGGTGAAATGGGTTATAGGACATATCATGATAGAATAGAAGTTAAAATTAATGTTAAAGATTGAAATTTAAGATTGGAAATCGATCATAAAATTACAAGTTAGCATTATTTTTAATGTTGAAAATGGTTCATAAAATTGACAAGTGCTATATTCCCAAGTCAATGATCATTGAAAATAACAGGTGATTGGAATAACATTTATTCTAGAGATGCACTTTCTTGAGTTATTTCACAACATGCATTATTCTTGCACAAGGTACGATGTTCGGCATAATCACTGAAGTTACAATAATGGACAATGTAAGACTTGTGGAGTTGTCCATTGTCCACCGTGGTTGATTCATGCATCACAGTGATGTGGTCAATCTTGGTGCAGGCCCATGCAGCTTCACAGGAATCATAATTGAAATACAGTGTATGCACATAAAGTCGATAGTGTAGTTCAAAGCAATAATGAAGGAGAATCTCGACCACATCTGACAGCGCACAGTGGTACCCATACTGTACCTTGGCAGCTTGAGTTTCTGTGAGTGCTTTCCCTCGGCGTAAATGTAACAGGGCTCGACGGTAAGCTTCTTTCCCTTCATACTGGGAATGATTCATCCAGTGACATCCGCGACGCATATGTTCCTTGTAGCCAATCCTATACAGTTCACTATCCCGGATACATGAGGTGAATATATCCCAATGAGAGTCAATGCGTTGAGACCATTCAGGGAGAGAAATACTATCCATGGTCACTTTTTCCAAGAGTTTTATGCTTTTTCAACCAAGCTCTTTCCATCTCCGATAATCCATTCCCTACAATCAGTTCCACATCTCCATACTCGCGTGTCATTTCATGGACCCAGCAATTAAAACAGTGAATAATCACACTCTCTTCTGCACCACATTTCCCAATCACACGTGGGTTGAGACCATGAATAAATTGAGTCACAAAAACATCACACCCTGATGTCTCATGTTTGATAAAGTCATGGAAGCGCAATGTAATGGTCACATATCCGGTCGGTTTATCGTCTCTGGGCGCATAATGACACCAAATGGCAGCGACTTCCTCCATAGGATCTCCTTCCGTATCAAATACGATGAAATTGCGCACCGGCTAATTCTGCTCCACCCACCATTGTTGTACTTTAGGATGATCAAATGTAATGGTATAAGAACCTTGTATGAACTCGCTCAAATGCTGAATCCGACGCATCGTGAAATGAATCTCACCTTGTGTGTCTCGACTTATATACCCGTCCCTAGGGTGGTGTACAACATGACTGGTTTAGCGATGATGATGTCTCCTTCGACGTTTTCCTCCTCCTGATATTTTATTCGCTATAGCACTTGCGCCTGCGGCACCGGCTGCACCCGCTGCTCCCAACGCTGCAGCTTTCCCTGCGACAATAAGTGCAGGGATGAGGGGGGCTAAAAATGGGAGGATGCATCCTCTATGTTTACGACTCCCGCGGTAGATTCCACCTTTTTGTCTGGAACTACCACGGTAAATACCCCCTTTTTGACGACGGCTCCCGCGATAAATACCTCCACGTTGCATGATTACCGTGATAGACAAGATGTCCCTACTTAGTTCTTCATTAATAGTTTCCCTAACGTCTTTATCTTTCCCAACTTGTTCCTATTTAGATCGTGTTTCAACCATTGCCATTCTTCCTTTATCATTTGATTATTGGATTTATAACGTGGTCGCCACGCTGCTGGTAACAACGTATTGCCCAAATGACGTCGAATCAATTCGCCTTTATGTCTCTGAAAAGCTTCACGCCCTCTACGATGCAGTTGAGATTTTATATACCGTTTCACATGTCTTACAGTTCCTCCTCTCTGGCGTCGTTTACGGCGTGTCATGATTAATGTTTACGCTTCCCAATCATAACTTAGTCACAAAAATAGGAGATTGATCACTACATTTATTCATCCAAATCTACATTATACGTGAACCAATTCAATTGGTTCTTAAAAACAATGGGTTTCAGAGGTCTCCCTCGTTTCTTACTAAAGTCAAATAAATATTTGCGTGGGTCCCGATTTCTGTTCTCTGGTCGAAGCGAGGCTTGGGGGACACTATTCACTTCCTTGGGCGGATTCGGTTGACTCTCATATATCCGTTTCAACTTTTCGCGCTGATTTTTCCATATTTTCTTCCCCATATGCTCCTTATGCAGCGAGACGAATTGACGGACCTTCTCTTCCTCCACGTCACGGTGCAGCATCTCACCACAGACACATATATAGACAAAGTTGTCGCATGCCTCATTCGTCTTGCTCTTGCACCACGTTGCATTGCTTCGACACATCTCCTTATGATGTTTGCAAACATGTTCCCATAAGAAGAATGCTTGGTACATGTTATGACACCAGGGACAGCGTGCCAACTTCACTTTTGACAAGTCGTACGGATATGAATTCGTACTCTCCGACTCCACTGGGCGATTCGGGTCCAAGGGTTCGGTGGGCATATACATGCTCAAATAGGGACATAAATGTTCATTCCATTCATTCTCCTCCTCCTGAATCTTCTCATCACAGTCCCTGCACCGACCCACACATGGATGTTTATGGTAAGCTTCCATATTATAGTCTTGTTTGCAAAGCAGGCAGGTGAACTCACTCTCCTTGTCGCCCCAGTAACCCCTATCCAGAGAGCAGCAATGAGCGGTAGTCCACCATTTCCCACAACGATCGCAATACTCCTTCCCTATCTCCTTGCGTCCATGACGGATGCATTGTGAAAACAGTCGGAAGCGTTTATTGCAAAACTCGCACTCATAATAGGGTTGAGGGCGGGGACGGACTGTGGTTCGCCTCTTCTTTGTTGGTGGCTCCATTATATCGTGGTTCAGATCATGTATCTTACGTAAACAATGAACCAAACCCAATGTCAATCTGCATACACAAGATTCCCCCAAAATAACGACACTCCAGTTGAGAACGTAACTTCTTCTGCAATGAATCAATCAGTTCTTCCACGTTCCAATCGTCACCAATGTTCAAATAGCGATAGGACACGTCCAGTGCACCTTTGGGGAACTTTGCAGATGTTCGAATATCAAACAAGAAGCGTGGTCCATACAGTATTACATTCAACAACTGAATACGAAGCTCTGCAATAATCTTCTCTAACGACACACTCTCCTCCTTTGTCGGAATAATATACAGTGTATTACAGTCTCGTTCCACAATAAAGTCTTTCGATGAATAAGGTGTATAGGATATCTCCTCCTTGGGATGACGTGTCTCAGCCAGAGGGCGTAATCTACCCGTTACTGTTGTCGACATATGATGAGAATGATTTTCTCTGACAGCACCTTTCCTTATATACCTTGCTGTGACTCATCACACGTGCTCGGCGCCACGTGCTCCGATTGGTGCTCCGTGCTCTTAACCCAAGTGCGCCGATGCGTGGGCGTGTGCCCCGTTTCCTGTCCTCTTCGCAACCCGTGCTCTGATGCGTGGGCGTGTGCTCCGATGAAGGGAGCTAGGTCATGTACTTAAGTGCAAATGGTGTGGTAAGGGGCTAGAATTTGCTACTGTTATGCGATTGCATCATTGTATTAAATGAAGTCAAAGGTCAAGTAATTCAAACATTTAGTTCAACTCAAACAGCACTAAAATCGCGACTTTAGTATTTAGTTTCTGCAGATGAAGAATCAACCCAATTCGGTAAAGCTTCATCGATACACTGAGGCTAAGAGCAACATGCTTCTGAAGATGCGGAACAAAAAGTAAAAGAAAGAATAAAAATCATATATTTGAAATTTGAATTTCAAATTTCAAACATGCATATATAATAAGAAGATAATTTGAAATTCAAAAATTTTGCATTTGTTAAAATCTTTATATTGATAGGAAGAATTTTTCATGTAATCGCAACTTATTTCATCAAGAATTGATGCCACAATTCTTATGTGGCATTAGAAGTGAATATACCGAAATCAGCCAAAAATATTCCAAGTATTCAAATTTTAAGATAGATCTTACGCCAAAAGTATTGTGCCATATTTATTTTCCTTCAGTCAAAGGTTGCATAGAAAGTAAGCTATTAGAAATCTGGTGGTCATAGCTTGCTTGGTTTGAGAGATATTCAAGAAATTCGCTTGGGGCTCCAGTAATGCACCCCATCCCGCAGTGGAGCGAGGGTTATGAGACACCTAAACAACAGATTAGCAACAACTATACAACCAACATTGTTTTCATTGTTTGTGTAAAACAGAATTGCGGTTGCCTAATTCTGATAAGTTGAGCTCCACATCTTTAATTTGCACAGTATTGCTCTGTTTATCGGGAGCTTGTAGAAATGGTTTGAAATATTCCATTTCTTTTTCTCAACTGGAAGATGGATAATCAGTTCATTTTCTAAAGACAAAAAATCTGAAGCTGAAAAGCAATAAGTAGTAAGCCCATTGCAAATTCAATTCCAAAATGTGAAATGATGAGTCATCATGCTGACTCAGCCCTCCCCTCTGGCAGGAAGGTGAGGGAGAGCGCCAAGGATGTGATGGGAGGAATGGGTTCGAGAGGAAGAAACAGGTCCCCCTCTCTGGAAGGAAGGAAGGAGGAACTGTGAGGCAAGGGGTGGGAAGGAAGGCGGTAGGAATGTGTGAGGGATAGAGTGAGGAAAGGGCGGGTGTTGGTGGTTTTGGGATGAGAAAAGTCGTTTCTCGGGCAGAAGGAGGTCTCGGATGAGAAAACGGAGTGCAAATTCGGACTCTACGTGAAATTTTGGATTAGGAAGGATGTTTCCAGCGAAATCGGTGAGAAAAAGTTTTGAAGACGTCCCCCCCCTCTGGCAGGAAGGTGAGGGAGGTGGCCAAGGATGTGTTGGGAGGAATGGGTTCGAGAGGAGGAAACAGGTCCCCCCTCTGGAGGGAAGGAAGGAGGAACTGTGAAGCAAGGGGTGGGAAGGAAGGCGGTAGGAATGTGTGAGTGATAGAGTAAGGAAAGGGCGGGTGTTGGTGGTTTTGGGATGAGAAAAGTCGTTTTTTGGGCAGAAGGAGGCATCGGATGAGAAAACGGAGTGCAAATTCGGACTCTATGTGAAATTTTGGGTTAGGAAGGATGTTTCCAGCGAAATCGGTAAGAAAAAGTTTCGAAGACGTCCCCCCCCTCCTGCCAAACTTCCAACTTTGGTGTGAGAGATGGTAGAAAGTCGTGCAATAGCTCATTTGAAAGCTAAGAGTGAGAAAAATGCAGTGGAAAGCTCAGTTTGGACTAATTTTCTTGGGTTTAGGGAGGAAAATGGCAGAAAAACGTCAGAGTTGAAAAAGTCAGGTTTTGGAGGTTTTGGGATGAGAAAAGTCGTTTTTCGGGCAGAGGGAGGTCTCGGATGGGAAAACGGAGTGCAAATTCGGACGTTTTGGTCAATGTTGGGTCTAGGAACTTCTTCCCAACTCAATCGGAGAGAAAAAGTTCTGACCCTCCCCCTCGGCAACGATCTTCCAACTTTGGTTGTAGACATCGTAGAAAGTGGTGCAATAGCTCATTTGAAAGCTAAGAATGAGAAAATGTAGTGGAAAGCTCAGTTTGGACTAATTTTCTTGGGTTTAGGGAGGAAAATGGCAGGAAACCGTCAGAGTTGAAAAAGTCAGGTTTTGGAGGTTTTGGGATGAGAAAAGTCGTTTTTCGGGCAGAGGGAGGTCTCGGATGGGAAAACGGAGTGCAAATTCGGACGTTTTGGTCAATGTTGGGTCTAGGAACTTCTTCCCAACTCAATCGGAGAGAAAAAGTTCTGACCCTCCCCCTCGGCAACGATCTTCCAACTTTGGTTGTAGAGATCGTAGAAAGTCGTGCAATAGCTCATTTGAAAGGTGGGAGTGAGACAGATTCAGTGGAAAACATGGCTTGTTCCTACCTGCCTTCGTTTAGAGGTGAGACGTTATTGAAAATTTGGGACCTTGGCGAAAAACGACAGAGTTAGAATGTGTATGAAAACCGCTCTAGCGGGTGAAGCAAGCCTCGGACCGGAAAACAGAGACCAGATTTGGAATCAGCGTCAAATTCTGCTTCGGCATCGTAAATTTGAAAGCCATCGGAGAGAAAAAATTTTTCATCATTTTTCCGAAAAACGACTGTTAGAATTTTTGCGATGGCTGCAGGCTGTAGAGCCAAAACGAAGTATCGGATGGGAAAATGGAGGGCAGATTCGGATTCAGCGTCAAATTCTACATCGAAATGGCGTATTTCCAGCTCCATCGGAGCACTAGAACCGGAGATAGACGGGTTTTTAGTGTTTGAATGATGGGTATTACGTCATCAGCTGATCGCCACACACTATATAAGCGTGAACCGACAGAGACTTTTCATTTAGAGGAGAGCGATTGTCAAAGGTAGGTCGTCTCTCTGAGCTCCGATGATAGTTTCGGACATTCCAAATTCCGGGTTTCTGTAAGAAAACGACTTAGAAAATTTCATTGCTGAAGTCAGCTAAGGCGTCAGACTTAGAGGTTCGCCAGGAGATGGCCTTCGTCTCCAGGCCATAAAAGACTCCAAAACTTTAAAGGCTTGTAACTTTGCTTCTACAAGTCCGTTTGACTTGATTCAAAAAAGGTTCGGTTGCTATTGACCTGCCCTAAGTGATAAACTACTTATAAAATTTCATGAGTAGTGCTAAAAAGTTGAAAAATTTAAATTCACTAGTTTTGGAGGTTTTCTGGGGTGTTCGACCCTGCTGAAGTCAATGAAAGCATTTTTAGTGAGCCAGTCTTCTCATGGACTAAGCAGCTTTTCACTGAAAGCGAGCAAGACACGGAGAGTTTTGCTGTAATATTCCACTGACAGGGTGTTCCTTCGGGACGGCGGACGATGCCGTAGTGATAAGTGTGGCAAGGGAGTATGTCATAGTTTAGACCGAAACCGCTGGGGCAACTCATGTCTCATGTTGGGCATTTGACACAGTTCTCAACGTAGCACTTTGAAAGCCAATCGGTTGAGTCTTAGCTATCTTGTCATGGGTGGCCTCTAAACATCTCCATTGCAAAACGCTGGTGAATCAAGCTCTCTACGGCTTGCTATCAAGCTGATCAAAGCAACGACTTGGGATGTTTCCTCTTGTAAATAACTGCACCGATTTTTATGTCAAAATCGGGGCCCGGATACCAACACAGTGACATGACGCACGCTCTGTCCGTCCGAGGTTGGATTTGTGGGTCGAGGCCTTGGAGCTGGGATAAGATCCCCTCTGAGTAATGCCTGTAACGGATTCAAGAGCTTAACACCCAAACGGTTGCTGACTTGCTATCAGGCCTTTTTCGTCTAGCCTCAGTAACTCAGGGTTGGCAACGTCTATCGTTTGTCATTGTAACTTGGTAAAAATGGGGCGGTTACTGCAGGCATTGACGTCAAACCTTTTCGCGTCATAGGGGAATCCGTCTTTGTGTTGGGAGTTGGTAACGGAAAGCACGGTGACTGCCGATGCCCATACATGGTAAAACTGCTGTTGTCAAGTTAAAAGCATGGCCAAATAAGGAAGGTCTGAATCATGGCTTTGTGCTCCCGGGGTATATAAACCGCAACTTTTCTCTAGTCTTCACTCCTGTTTCAAGTTGCAAGACTAACGGTGAGTGCTCTGACAAAGTTTGTTAAGAAGCTTTAGAGTTTCACAAACTAGGAATCAATCGTTTGCTATCAAACGAATGCGAACAATCTTTAGAGTTTCATAAATTAGGAATTTTATTAACTAGGAATCAATCGTTTGCTATGAAACGAATGCGAACAATCTTTAGAGTTTCACAAATTAGGAATTTTATAAACTAGTAATCAATCGTTTGCTATCAAACGTTTACCGACTTTTAATCATTGTTTTTCCCATTTCACTTCAGAAAAATGCCTAAAGCCGCAAATGTGCGAACAACGTACAAGTTGTGCTCCTGCTCAAAAGTATTTAAGAGTGACGGATTTAAAAAGCACAAGTGTGCGAATAAGAAGCAGGTGGATGGGCTGCGCTACTTTTGCAGCAAACACCAAGTTTCACTTCTATTAGAGACACCGACGGAATGACACTCCACACACAGCGAATGTGAGCAGGAAGAGCTCACAGAGGCAGAGGAAGAAAGAGTATTTGCCATAGAACTGAAGGCGCTTGAAAATCAGCAGGCAGTCGCTGCAATTGTACCACCAGAAGCTACTCCAGCCCTGAGCGAGTCAGCACCACAGTCGACTTCTGATCTCAGTGAGACCAGTAGCGAGAGTGAAGGGGAGGCTGAGGAAGGAGCCAACAAAGTTGATCTCGATAACGAGACAGAGTCAGCGAGAAGTAGCGGAATTGTAACTCAATGTCGCACATTTCAAGATCGTCCACTACTGCTTGCTAAGCATGAAAAGCTGGAAAAAGATCTTGCTAAGTGGAAGGAAGATACTTTCTACTATAAGCAGAAATCAGAGAATTTTTCGCGAATGACACAGGAGCTGAAGAAGGTGACGGAGGCGTTAAATGAAAAAGAAGGCGAGTTGGAGCGTGAAAGGTTCAAGAACCTGTCGCGCAATGCGAGAGAAGAAGGCTTGCTAGTTGAGAAGGAGATGAGGCGGATGGGACAGGAGATTGAAGGGTTGCGGAGGCAGTTGCGGAAGGTGATTGAGAGCAATCAGGAGCTACATTGCAAGGTACAAGGCAGTGATAAGAAGCGACAGAGATCAAGTCGTCTACACATCCCAATCAAGAGGGGAGAGGTGATAGCGGAGCCACTTCTCTACGAGCGAGGAAGAGGTGAGCGGTGTTACTCCAGGCTGAAGAAGGGTGTTGACTGTCTTCACTTTACATTCAACCACTCGGAAGACATCACACGATTCCTATATGAACCACGTCCGGAGAAGCTTTGTAAGTTAAAGCAAGTAACTTAGAAGTCAAGATGATAACTAACAACTTCTTTCTTTACAGATATCAATGAGAAGCGCCCACCTGCTTCCGTCAACGAGCCGGAGACGAAGCGGCAAGCTTGAGTCCCATATTCCTCCAATCATCCCGAGAACGACCCATGGGCTCTTTTAAGGGCCAACCTTCTAATGCAGCTAAAGCGGTCCCAAGCCCGCCACATATCTTCGGATATGGGATGCAGAGGAGAAGAAAAATGATGAATGGAATGAAATGGGAGGCCACCCTTGCACCACATGCAACACATTACAGAAATCTCTCTTCGCTAGTGAACAAGCTCTTGTCAGCGTCGTCAGAAAGTGCATCATGGTTTGTAAAAGTTTTACTGCAGCACAGGTTGATGTATAGTTAGAAAAGTTTGATCATGATGTTTTATGAAACACACATATCATAAAATGTAAGTGTCAGTGTAGTCAACTAGTTTCACCGCGACGCACGTTTGTGAAAATAAAGTTTGATCATTGAAGTTGTATGACTGACCGAACTCACAGCAGCATTAGAAAGTTTTATCGAAAAGGTTTTACTGCACAGTGTAGATTATCTTGTAACTTACTTTCACAGTGTTAGAAAGTTTTATTGGAGAAAGTTGCCAAATGTTTCCCTATTAGAAAATTCAAACTTCATGACTGTTAGATTAGCTTCATCAGGTTTACTAAAAGCAGATTTCTACTGCAGTGAGACTGCGAGTTTAGAATGTTATATGAAAACAGTGTTCACAACAGCATTAGAAAGTTAAGCACAACACAAGTGTCATGAAAAAATACTTTACTTGGTCTTTGATTTAACATCATTGAAACCCACTTTACTAATAGCAATGACAATATGGTTTATTTTATTCAGAAGCAAATGATTGCCGTAACCATGAAAGTTGTCCATACGAGAAATAATCTTCCGCAGATGTCGTGTATAAAACTCAGGAGCATCAGTAACATATTCTTGTCCGTAGGAAGGAAATTGAAAATCAACACTTTCCGCTACTTCACCTTGTGGAAAATGAATGTAATTGACATTTGCAATTAAATGAGCCTGGATGAGACTGTCTTTGAAATAAGATATCAACACCGTAAATATTTTTCGTGTGTTGTCTAAACATGCTTCCAATTCTGTCTCCTCCCTTTGAAACTCAAGGATGTAATCTTGTATTAAGCCTCCGAAGCACTCTTGATGAAAACGAATCGAGCAATCATCATGTTTCAATGTATTGACTTCAGGTGCCATGGTTGAGTCTATTGCTAAACAACATTTTTGCCTAACACGATTTCAACAACGCCTTACAATTGTGCGTGCGCACATCGGGAACTCTAGCTCGTCTGTGATTGGACGAGAGGTCTCATCTATTCACCGCTTAGGACAATCTTATAAAAGGCAGTGCACGAGCTCTGCTCTTCACATTTATCTTTCACAAGGTGAGTGTCGGTGAGCTCCTGCTATCAGGTTGTTTTGACTTGCTATCAAGTTGAATAGTCTCTTGCTATCACATCTTCTGCTCATAAAACATATCATCGCTGTAATACCTCCTTTGCTCGAGCGTTCCTTCGGGACGGCGGGTACTGCCGTAGAGGGATTGTGTTGCACGGGTTGTTCGTCGTTTGTTAGACCGAAACCTCTGAGCCGTTGCTCATGTTGGGCGTTCGACTTCATACTCAACGTGACGCTTTCTCTCAACAGGTCAGAGTACTTCAGCCATTCGACAAAGGTTAGTCTTTATGATATGGAGTAGAGGGAAATGTAATTCATTAGATGTCACTTCAATGATTGTTCCCATAATAAACGTTGACTAGGCAAACGAAACGATTCTCATCTTTCCTTTTCAGTGATTGAAGTCTCACTATTCAGTATCTATTATCAACTATCCGACATGGAGTTTACGAAAATTGAGAACTATCGAATTGCTGCTGAGATGGAAAAGGCTATCGTCGAGTAATATAAGTATTTGTATCAAGATTGACTCTATTACTAACATCATTAGGGCAGACATCCTCATTAAAATCAAGAGCCCCTCCCTTATTTTGTTCATGTTTAAACCGAATCCAAATTTACCTCTGCTCATCTTTGCCGTCATTCTTTTTCAGTGCATGAATGTATTCGTAATGGGGAACCCGTCCTCCAAGGAGCAATCGGGGAAGCCTATGAGCGGCTCGGAAAGTGTAAGTATCTTTAACATCTCATGTTTATAA
The DNA here is from genome assembly GCA_907163375.1 of Prostheceraeus crozeri. Classification (NCBI taxonomy): domain Eukaryota; kingdom Metazoa; phylum Platyhelminthes; order Polycladida; family Euryleptidae; genus Prostheceraeus; species Prostheceraeus crozeri. Next base: position 44,640 of record CAJQUW010003408.1, read on the forward strand.
TGTTTCAGATCCTCTGCATCATCCTTGTCTCATTATCTAATCTCTCTTTCCTCTCTACAGATATGGCGAAGATGAAAACGTGGGAAGAAGCCGCGAGGCGGAGATTCGAAGCTGAATTTCCGGCCCTACCTTCCCACCCATCTACTTCCGCCAAAGCTGCGACCCCTTTCTCCGGCACTGTCATCGCCCCAACTCCACCGACACCAGCTCTGGTACCTGCGTCCGTCCCTGTTCCAGTCCCGGCTCCTCGTCATCACATCCCGCCGACACCGAAGCCCAGGACCCTTCCACCCTCGGCTCGTGTCCCTCTCCTGCCTCCTCCGCGTCCATCCCTGCTGCCGGAGTTACAGTCCTTAGATGGTAAGTAATCCTGATTGGGAAATAGGGGCTAAGACTTCAAACTTGAAATGTTGATCATGTTACTAATCTCTTTTCTCTTTTTCTCAACAGATCTGGCGGCCTACCTCCTGGACGGCGACGTTCCTTCCCGTCCCATCATCATCCCTGCATCGCCACCACCACCTGCAGCGGCCGACCTCCCTCTCCTCTCCGTCAAGTCGGTGGAGAGACTGTTGGAGCAGGAGGAGTTAGAGATAGTGGGAGAGGAGAGGGAGATGGAAGTCGAACAGAAGGAGGACTTTCAATGCAAGCGGTGTGACAGGGTCTTCGCCTCAGCCTACAGTTTGAGACGTCACACCGCTGGGCGCGCCTGCGAAAATTCACAAGGGAGTGGTTGTTTCACTCTCCCCAAAGCACTGGCTGACAAAAAGGCTGTCATCAATGTAGAGTGTCAGTCCCAGTGTTTCAAGTATGCCGTCCTCTCCATTCTTCACTATAATGATATAGGTATACATCGTCAAAGAGTCACCAAGTATTGTGAATGGGAGGATGAGCTTAAGTTTGATGGGTTAGATGTCAACACATTAGACTTTAAAGGCATCGCCCAATTTGAAAAACTCAACAATATTAAGATTGTCATCCATCTCTGGGAAAAAGGTCTGAAGGGCGTTAGGTATAACAACCGCCAAAGTAACTTCGACCGGGTTGTCAATCTCCTCCTAGTCTATAGCGACAACCACCCAGAATGGCATTATTTTGGCATTCCTAAAATTTCTAGATTGTATCACCACCAGCAAAGTTATGATAACAAACATTATTACTGTGATCGCTGCACACGGTGTTTCACATCTAAACCATATTTTGAACAGCATTACGAGTGGTGCTCTCGGGGTAAACTTCAAATGGAAGTCATGCCCAAAGATAAATTTTATAGGTATGAAGAAAACGGCAATGAGCTCAGTCCCATATATACCATCTATGCGGACATTGAATGTTATATTGAACAAGAAGACCTAAGTCATGAGCCAGCAGCCATTGCCTGCTATGAAGTTTGGCATCCATATTATAGGAATCAAAATAAGATGCATGTGTGGCAAGGCGAGGAGTGCGTTGAAAACTTCCTCAACTTTCTAGATAGGAAAGCCCGTTTTCATCAACGCTATGAAACGGAGCTAACTAGGAAACCCATGTGCTTCACAGAAGCCGATAAAATCAAGTTTGATAGGACCACGGAATGTCCCTGCTGCTGTTCATCCTTTTATGATCAGCAACATAAGAAAGTGAGGGACCATTGCCATCTCAGTGGTAAATTTGGGTCTGCCTTATGCAGTAAATGCAATATGAGACTTAGGCTCAAACGGCGAACGCTCCCCGTCATCTTTCATAACTTCAAATGTTATGATGCTCACATCATCATTCGCCATGGATTCGGTAAATTGAAATCCTGGTCATCCAAAGTGATTGCACAAAGTAAGGAAAAATTTATGTGCATCACTGTTAAAGTCCAAGTCGATAAGACGAAAGAGGGGAAGCCTGTCTTCTATGACATACAGTTTCCAGACTTAATTTAAAATAAACTTTATTAAACTAAACTTTTTTCCAGTTTATGTCTTCTTCCTTAGCCGCGTTGGCTAATAATTTAGAAACACTTCCCCTAACTCAACATTTAAGGAAAGACTATCCCAACATAAGTGACAGTCTGATTCGACGGAAAGGGGTGTTTCCTTATAGTTATTTTAGTTCAATGGATACATTGAAAGAAACATCCCTTCCGTCCATCGATAAATTTAAAAATGTTTTGACGGGTGAGGACTGTTCGCTGGATGATTATAGGCATGCAGAGCAAGCATGGTTAGAATTTAGGTGCCGCACGTTTGGTGACTACATGCTTGCCTACTTAAAATTAGACGTCTATCTGTTGCCTGGTGTGTTTGAGACTTTTAGGAAAGTCACATTAGAACAGGACGCCTTAGACCCCGTCCATTTTGTTAGTCTGCCGGGTCTGTCCTATCAGTCATCCTTCAAGATGACGAAAGAGAGCATTCATTTACTGCAAGATGCAGAAATGTACACGTTATTTGAACGTGGTGTTAGGGGTGGCTTGACATTTGTTAACAAACATGTTGTCAACAGCACCCAAGACATATGATCGACCACGCATTTAATGTACATTGACCAAAATAATTTGTATGAGAGTGCATTATCCAAGCCTTTGCCACAGTCTGACTTTGAATGGGTAGAACCCCATGAGATTGAGCACTTTTCCAATCCAGCACACATCATGGCACTGGGAGATGAGGCCAACATAGGTTATTTATTTGAAGTCGACCTCATCTATCCAGACTGTATTAAGAATAGGACCGTTGATTTTCCTCTCGCACCTGAATCTGGCATAGTCAGTCCAAATATGTTCTCTCCCTTTATGGAAAAACACAATAAGAAATATGAGGCGGAAAATGACTTAAAATATAAAGCCACTAGGAAGTTGTTGCTCACCCAATTGAACAAGCAGCATTACATCGTGCACTATTCCATCCTCAAATTCTATCTAGGTATGGGGATGCGACTTGACAAAGTCCATCGCGCTATCCAGTTTAGACAGAAAGCTTTTCTAAAACCGTATATAGAATATAATAGCAAGAAACGGGCTGAATCCAAGAATCCTTTCGAAAAGGACTTCTTTAAATTTAAGAATAATGCCCTCTTTGGTAAAACCATGGAGGATGTAAGAAAGCGCATGGACTAGCCCATCGTAACTGATCCGGAAACGAGTATCAAGTTATGTCGCTCGCCGTTGTTTTGCCACCATGATGTCATTTCCGAAGACATCACTGGTTTTAAAATGTTAAAATCTAAAGTAGAACTTTGCAAGCCCAATTATGTCGGTCAAACTGTCTTGGATCACTCCAAGTTAGAAATGTGTAAGTTATTTTACCACACTTTTAAGACATATCCACTTCTCCAACGTGTGGAATTAGTAGGAGGTGATACAGACAGCTTCTTCCTAGCTTTGACAACCACGAGCCAAGTCAAGCAGGAAGACATTTTAAAATATTTAGCACCCAAGTTTGATAGTTCCAACTATCCCACTGACCATCCGCTTTACTCTACCTCAAATAAAACGAAGCTTGGCTGCTTCAAGGATGAGTGTGCCGGCAAACGGATAGAGGAGATAATCTTGCTTCGCCCCAAGATGTACTCCATGAAGTTAAAATCGTCAGAGCTTTCTATAAAACGGGCGAAAGACATCTCGAAGTCAATCGTTAGAAAAATGACACATAGGGACTATCAAGATGCCTTACATTCTCTTAAAATTAAAAAAGTAGAAATGACCATTTTAAAATCACAGTCGCATCAAGTCAGAACAACAACGTTTAGGAAACGAGGTCTCTCAGCTTGGGAAGACAAGCGATGCTGGATGAGTCCTAACCACTCATTACCGTACGGCCATCCAGACACTCATCTACCTCCACCCAAGAGACAGAAACTTTCTCCTCCTCCGTCCGGTGATGTCTGATGATGAATGCTTCCTCTCTGTTGTGGTTGATGTTTTGCTTTTTTTCTCTCCATGGCGTTTTCTATGGGGTGTTGTGTGTGAGTGCCTTGTAACATGCATCCAACTCCTGATCACTTCATATCATGACTTACATATCAACTGGTTTTTCTGACTTTGTTTTCTCCCTGTACATGAGTGAAGTTGTTTTCTCCGGTGATGTGAGATATAAAAACTTTGTTTTCTGCTACCATCAGTATTATCTGCATGTGGCTGTGATGAAAATCGGTTGTGATGATGAATAACATATCATGTACATACTGTGTCGTTTTTCTTTTGACATAAAGATGGGATTCTCACTCATTAGACAGAAGTAAAAGTTTTAATCATTTTGTAAGATGGGTAGGGTTAGAAATAAAGTTGTTGATTGTAAGTTAAAAATAAAGTTATACCCATGCCGCTGTTTGTAAGATAGGTGAAATGTAAATGAAGTCAGAATCACTTCACTGTTTGTAAAGTTAGAAATAAAGTTGACGTTTGCAAACTTAGAAATAAAGTTGATGATTGTAAAGTTTGAATTAATGTTAGAATCATCTCAATGTTTGCAAGATAGGTAAAGTATAAAATAAGTTATGACCATATCACTGTTTGTAAGATAGGTGAAATGTAAATGAAGTTAGAATCACTTCACTGTTTGTAAAGTTGGAAATAAAGTTGACTTTTGTAAAGTTAGAAATAAAGTTATACCCATGTCAGAGTTTGTAAGTTAACATCCTCACCAGCGAATGTGACATCATGGCAATTTCTTCGGCTTAGGAAACATCAACCACTTTACTGACTCATGTCTATAAATAGCTCTGACTCATGAAGGGGTAAGGCGCCAGTCAGATAGATAAGAATCTAATCACTCTTGTTCAACCTTTTCACCGACATGTGTGTGAGTGTTATTTATCAGACAAAGCGATGGTGCCTCACGTCAGACAGCGTGACCTTTTCACCGACAAGTGTGTGGACATCATTTCATGTTCATAAATAGCGCTGATTCATCATAAAGCGAAGAACCTTGTTGATGACCTTTTCACCGACACGTGTGTGGACGATAGTTCATTGCGATGACTCATTCAAAACGCATCATGTGATTAACACGATTCTATTAACTGTGACTCATACAGATAACGCATTAAAGATTTAACAATGTCAGCTACTTTACTGATATCACGTAAACCAGTCATGATACAATGTCCGTTGTGAAACACTGCAATATGTACAGGATGCCACTTCCGAATCAGAGCAGCAGGAAAGAGTTCAGTTTCATAAAATATACAATGATTAGTGGTTTTAATGTTGGCTAGATTCACTAACATCTTCAATTGAACAGACACTACTATATTCTTCAATGTCAGGGGACTGAGGCGTAGATGAGGCATGAGTGTTCGCATTTTCTTGACGACTTCGTAACACATGGACTGCATCACGAAATGAGAAAGGTTTCCTAGGACTTGGATTTTGCCGCAGCGAAAGATTTGAAGATTTCGACCGTTGCTCATGCGAATGACCAACATTTGCGGACGACCGCGATGATACACTGAATCGGGAATATGGGTATGCAACTGTTCTAAATCGATGTATCTTCTGAGATTCATTTCGCGCATGGCGTTGATGATGCGGATGGAGAGCATGACTCACAAATGACATGAGGGTTGAGTGAACTTCCCTTTTATACTTTTCCCATGAGGGTTTTGGAATCACAATGTAGCAGTGATCATTATGTAGAATCATCTCATGAATGCGAATAAATACAATGCCGTCTCCTACGTTAATGACACGGCAAGACTTGGATAGGATTCCGCGATGCAACCTTCGTAGTTGAAAGCGTTCTAGAGTTATCTGAAGTTGACGTTTCGTATCATGAAATGTAACACACTGACTTTTCCATGATACATGGAGCCATGCTGATAATTTCCACATGATTAAAACCTGAGTGAAGAAGAGTATGTCTAAGAAAGAAGGAGAGAGAGTCATGTTCATGTGTGGCATAGTGAGTGTACATTTTCTTTCTTGATACGGTGGCCGTTAGGCCGTGGTCTCATAAAGACCGATGGTGCGTTCTCAGTGTGTTTGGAGAGTGTTACTGTAGTTGATCATCATCAACATGGACATCATTTTTAAAGGTGATGGAGACAAGATGGGATTCAACGTAAACAACCTTCCGTCCCTGCGCGGACCCATGTAGATGGTTTGAATTTTAATTTCAAATGAATAGAATCCTTTTCCCAAAATGGGGAGTGGTTTGCAATTGAGTAAGTCGAATTCGCTGTCCTCCTTTTCATGGATGATGAGACAGTGTCCATCCATATGAACATACATGTATCGTCTTTCCATGATGGGAACTTGTGGCCGCTTCCCATTGTGTCGAACAATTTCTTTGGCAATGGTGAGATTTTCTTTCAGGAATATTTCAAGAGTATTGAATTGTAACCGTGTCCAATAGTCTAACGGCACACACACGGCCAGTCCATGCTTTCTGGACCGGCCACACGGCCGGTCCATGTTTTCTACAGAAAACTAAATACAATAAATTGAATGTCCTACTACGGAAGAAGGAGAGATCATTTGTCCATTCCACCGAATTGGATAGTGTGAGAGGATTTACAAATACAGCTGAAGCTCCTATTTCAGAGAGCCTAAATAATTTTTTGAATCAAGGCCCTTCTCTCACTGTCTCTTGCGACAGTTCGAATCAACGGAAAGAGAAACTCAATGAATTGAAAGCCGACTTGCAGATTCAAGCGGATAGACTGAAGGCGGATGGAGAATCTCTATCGGTAATAAATGAGTTTTCCGGAGGGATACTGAATTTATTTGGATCTATGAGTACACCCTCTCCATCTACTTGTGTATCTGCTTTGCAAAGAAATCTGAAAGAATTGTCTACCATTCGGAAGGACTATGTCATACTACCTACGGATAAGACTTCACGAGTTATCTCTTTGAAGCAGGAGGAGTACAACAAGATGCTGAGAGATTCTATCGTGGAGTCAGGAAATTTCGAAAGAGTGAGGAGTGCCAAGCCTAATTCCAGACAATCCAAATTTAATCGTGAATTGTCAGAAATTGCTCAAAGGTATAGTGACCATCAACCTCGAATTGCTGAATGGATTCTTTCATGTAAATGTTCAGAACCTATGGAGAGCTCGGCCTATGTCCTGCCTAAAGACCACAAGATCGGGGAACTTAGGGGAAGACCTATAGTTGCTGCTATGGATGGTCCAGGAGTATCACTATCCAAGAAACTGGCTTCTTGTTTTTCGAATTTGTTATTTCTGGTTGATTCTCATTTATCGGATTCTGCTACTTTTGTTAATTGGATGAAGCAGCAAAATGGTAATGATATCGGAGGGTTTGGTTCCCTGGATGTTGCCAATCTTTATGGTAGTATTCCACGTCGAGACGGAGATGGAGATGTTGGTATGTTTACCGTTCTGGAGAATTTTCTTTTCATAAACTCGGAATATGATGATACGTTTATTCAAATGGACAATAGGGATATAATCTCTCTCGTTAAATTGGCACTGGAAAATGACTTCATTTTACAAGATGGTGCTACTTATAGACAGAATGATGGTCTTTCCATGGGAAATTCTCTCGCGCCATCCATGGCAATTATCTACATGGACTATATTGAACATTTGATTTTGAGCAAATTGCCTGTTGGGACCAATTGGAAAAGATACATAGATGATATTTTCCTTATATGGCCTCGGAATATTTCCCATGAAGAGATTTTGGATCTAAGCAACTCAGCCTCACAATCTATAAAGTTTACTATGGAACTACCTACCGATGGAATATTGGCATTTCTTGATTGTGAAACATATATTGAAAATGGATGTTTCGAATCTCGCTTATATTTCAAAGAGATTCATAGCGGTTCCATCTATCCATGGCAATCTAGTGGACCTGTATCACGCAAGCGTTCTGTTGTTTTGGGAGAGCTACACCGAGCCAAAACTCGCTCCACAAATAACCAAAACATGGAAATATCTATTGATAGAGTGCTCAATCGTTTCCGACGGAATGGTTATCCCAATCATTTTTTGCACAAAACTTTGCGAATTTTTCATAATCCCAAATCGAGGGAAAATGAAGTTTCCTCAAACAAAAGTGTCCTTAAAGTTCCTTTCCTTGGTGAGGATCACAAAAGAAAAGTCCTAGGAGTATTACGAAGGACTGGTCTCACTGAGAAAATTCGTATTTGTTTCACCTCTGGAAGATCCCTCAAAAGAATCCTACATCCTCCTAAAGAACGAAAGGAATGCTCGACAGCCTGTGAAACGTGCTCCTCTGCAAAACAGAAAGGTAGATGTTTTAGTAAATGGGCCATATACAGAATTTCATGTTCTATTTGTGACAAAATTTACATTGGGGAGACAACACGCACTGTGCAATCTCGACTTCACGAGCACTTCAAGAGAGAATCATCTACAGTGTTTAACCATTTCAAAGAATCTCATCCGCAGCATATCGTCCAGCACAATATCAAATGGGAAGTATTGCATCATAATGTGAGAAGTTGGCATAAACGGACCTATCTTGAAGCCATTTGTATAAGCGAGGTGAACTCAACGGCCCTCATGAATGGCTGCATCGGTAGGAAATTATCTGTCTGCTGATGTGTGTGCGCTACTACTTTGCTTCACTTCTCGTTTAGCTTTTGAACTTTTAGCATCACTACTTGTATCGTAAAAGTAGCACCTCAAGACCCCTTAACATGTTTAGGTGACCTTGATTAATCACGTGACTATCCCGCACTGACGTGTAACTCCATTCTGCGCACGTTTCCAGTTTTTATCACCTTTGTGCCATTATAAATTTTGCTCGTGATCAAGCTGGTTGACAGCGAAACGTCGGGCGTTATTTGTATTTTAATATATTATAGTATCCGCAGAAATATATTTTCCCTTGAATTACCCACTACCGGATACGAGGAGCATACCCTACCAACCATCATGAAATCAGATTTCCTTATGGCACAAAAGTTGATTAAAATTGGAAGCAATTTGCGATTTCTTCGATTGTGTAGAAAGAGGAATGTTTTTCCAAATGGTCTGTGTGCAAAGAATCCTCTTGTGAATACTTTGAACAGTTCAGCTGCTTTGGAGTTGCAGCGCAAGCAAAGTATACAATGGTTGAAACTTGCTATAAATGAGGAATACAGAAGACGGGATCGTTTCACTAAGTATGTTTTCCCATTTCAAGAACATGATACGGAGCTGTTGAACAAGTTAGAGCTGGATCTACAGAAAACTAAATACAATAAATTGAATGTCCTACTACGGAAGAAGGAGAGATCATTTGTCCATTCCACCGAATTGGATAGTGTGAGAGGATTTACAAATACAGCTGAAGCTCCTATTTCAGAGAGCCTAAATAATTTTTTGAATCAAGGCCCTTCTCTCACTGTCTCTTGCGACAGTTCGAATCAACGGAAAGAGAAACTCAATGAATTGAAAGCCGACTTGCAGATTCAAGCAGATAGACTGAAGGCGGATGGAGAATCTCTATCGGTAATAAATGAGTTTTCCGGAGGGATACTGAATTTATTTGGATCTATGAGTACACCCTCTCCATCTACTTGTGTATCTGCTTTGCAAAGAAATCTGAAAGAATTGTCTACCATTCGGAAGGACTATGTCATACTACCTACGGATAAGACTTCACGAGTTATCTCTTTGAAGCAGGAGGAGTACAACAAGATGCTGAGAGATTCTATCGTGGAGTCAGGAAATTTCGAAAGAGTGAGGAGTGCCAAGCCTAATTCCAGACAATCCAAATTTAATCGTGAATTGTCAGAAATTGCTCAAAGGTATAGTGACCATCAACCTCGAATTGCTGAATGGATTCTTTCATGTAAATGTTCAGAACCTATGGAGAGCTCGGCCTATGTCCTGCCTAAAGACCACAAGATCGAGGAACTTAGGGGAAGACCTATAGTTGCTGCTATGGATGGTCCAGGAGTATCACTATCCAAGAAACTGGCTTCTTGTTTTTCGAATTTGTTATTTCTGGTTGATTCTCATTTATCGGATTCTGCTACTTTTGTTAATTGGATGAAGCAGCAAAATGGTAATGATATCGGAGGGTTTGGTTCCCTGGATGTTGCCAATCTTTATGGTAGTATTCCACGTCGAGACGGAGATGGAGATGTTGGTATGTTTACCGTTCTGGAGAATTTTCTTTTCATAAACTCGGAATATGATGATACGTTTATTCAAATGGACAATAGGGATATAATCTCTCTCGTTAAATTGGCACTGGAAAATGACTTCATTTTACAAGATGGTGCTACTTATAGACAGAATGATGGTCTTTCCATGGGAAATTCTCTCGCGCCATCCATGGCAATTATCTACATGGACTATATTGAACATTTGATTTTGAGCAAATTGCCTGTTGGGACCAATTGGAAAAGATACATAGATGATATTTTCCTTATATGGCCTCGGAATATTTCCCATGAAGAGATTTTGGATCTAAGCAACTCAGCCTCACAATCTATAAAGTTTACTATGGAACTACCTACCGATGGAATATTGGCATTTCTTGATTGTGAAACATATATTGAAAATGGATGTTTCGAATCTCGCTTATATTTCAAAGAGATTCATAGCGGTTCCATCTATCCATGGCAATCTAGTGGACCTGTATCACGCAAGCGTTCTGTTGTTTTGGGAGAGCTACACCGAGCCAAAACTCGCTCCACAAATAACCAAAACATGGAAATATCTATTGATAGAGTGCTCAATCGTTTCCGACGGAATGGTTATCCCAATCATTTTTTGCACAAAACTTTGCGAATTTTTCATAATCCCAAATCGAGGGAAAATGAAGTTTCCTCAAACAAAAGTGTCCTTAAAGTTCCTTTCCTTGGTGAGGATCACAAAAGAAAAGTCCTAGGAGTATTACGAAGGACTGGTCTCACTGAGAAAATTCGTATTTGTTTCACCTCTGGAAGATCCCTCAAAAGAATCCTACATCCTCCTAAAGAACGAAAGGAATGCTCGACAGCCTGTGAAACGTGCTCCTCTGCAAAACAGAAAGGTAGATGTTTTAGTAAATGGGCCATATACAGAATTTCATGTTCTATTTGTGACAAAATTTACATTGGGGAGACAACACGCACTGTGCAATCTCGACTTCACGAGCACTTCAAGAGAGAATCATCTACAGTGTTTAACCATTTCAAAGAATCTCATCCGCAGCATATCGTCCAGCACAATATCAAATGGGAAGTATTGCATCATAATGTGAGAAGTTGGCATAAACGGACCTATCTTGAAGCCATTTGTATAAGCGAGGTGAACTCAACGGCCCTCATGAATGGCTGCATCGGTAGGAAATTATCTGTCTGCTGATGTGTGTGCGCTACTACTTTGCTTCACTTCTCGTTTAGCTTTTGAACTTTTAGCATCACTACTTGTATCGTAAAAGTAGCACCTCAAGACCCCTTAACATGTTTAGGTGACCTTGATTAATCACGTGACTATCCCGCACTGACGTGTAACTCCATTCTGCGCACGTTTCCAGTTTTTATCACCTTTGTGCCATTATAAATTTTGCTCGTGATCAAGCTGGTTGACAGCGAAACGTCGGGCGTTATTTGTATTTTAATATATTATAGTATCCGCAGAAATATATTTTCCCTTGAATTACCCACTACCGGATACGAGGAGCATACCCTACCAACCATCAGTCCATGCTTTGTTGACATAACCTTTAGATAATCTATCCGATAACTTGGAGTTTTTATGGTTACGGCTTCTCCATGATGAGTTATCTTTTGATTGAAAGCATTTTTACCCGATGCTAAAGTAAGGGAGTTCAGTGTACCCAGTGCGAGAGCAGAGGAGTTGATGGCTTCGAGCAACTGCATGGTTAGCGCAAGGACGGAAATGATTGCCATGCGCTCAGTCGTCCGTTTTATAAGCAGACCTAGCTCCAATCACATGCGTTTCCCTTTTCTCGTTTTCCCTGTCTTTGTTATGTGACAAAGAGTTATCGCACGTGAACTTTTGACTGCGTGGGTGGAAACCTTCCCTCTTACAAAGTCGTTCTAGTCCTCACAAAGACTTGAGTGACACGCCCTTCTAACGAACAAAGACGCATTCATTTATCTAACAAAGAGCCTGATAGTGATGCACAAAGCTCAATGACTCATGTTATGACACGTTCCTTTTCTCGAATAAAGACGCATTCATTTATCTAACAAAGAGCCTGATAGTAATGCACAAAGCGCAATGACTCATGTTGCTCTATACACCATTACAAAATACTCAGTGAAAAGAAATCTTTATTGCATCTACACAATGTGTCGCGCATCAAACAAAGTCGTGGATGTAAACACACTCGGTTGAATCATGATATGTTTAACAACGTATGCATTTCCTTCCAATGTCTCTTCTATTCTCTCCATAATTTTCTCCATATGACGACCATAAAATTGATCACTAAGAGTAATCCATTCTGTGCAATAAGATCCAAAACGAAGTGGTTTTTGTAAATCTTTCAACTCTATATAAGCAACGAGTCTACCCTTTACATCTTGAGGTTGTAAACTCTCCATCAATCTTTTGAAGAGAGGAAGGCTTTCAGTGAGCACTACTTTCATATCATTCATCTTCATTTTAAATGTAAGTTTCCAATCTTGTAAAAATCTATCGAATCCTTGTTGATCAAGTGTCAAATGACACATGTGGTTACTTAAGGTACGATGCGCCATCATAAACGATGTAACTATAGATTTCACATTGCTTCAATGACTTCCACTATGAATAAAACAGAAATAACAATCATGTTCCACTGTAAGTTTATTCAACACCAAACAAAATTCACAAGTACAGAATACACTTCATAAAATGATCATCATTCATTCACAAGGAGCAAGAACATGTTTTACATAGACCCATGCTGTTGACAATAATATAGATACAGTTCATAAACGTCATAGAGACTACAATGCCAGCGTGAAGAGAGTTTTGCAATGTAGGTAGCTTTATTTCTAGTATTACAATGGGATGGTGGTCTGTAAAGGTGATGTCTCTCACCGAAACATATAGCCATGTCAAAAATCATTTCATCTCTAAACTTCTTTTGATCACAATGCATATGATAGTCTTGTCTTACACGATCTACCCAACATGGTAAATATAAATTATCAATGTGCAACTGAAGTGTTGTTGCTTCTCGTTCAGAATCATTTCCTAATATTTTAAAAATATGAAAACCTGACAACCACCGTTTGAAATCACTCATCAAATACGTTTCATTTACAAATCCAATATGAATCAAAATAGAAGGATCAAGTCCATGCACATGACGTCGTGACCATTCGTCTTTGTGTGGAGGACAGTAGGCAAATCTATGATATACACTAACAACAGTTTGATAACTTTCTCTCATTGCAATAGCACTCAATTCCTGCATGGGTGTTCCCTCACTGTCTGTGAAGATGACAACCTACAATATCAAAAAGACTTCATTACAAAATAATACATTGAGCAGGAACTTTACAAGGATGTCTGTCCTTTACATAACAAAAGATACATACAACATGATGACAATGTTTAAATTGAACATAACGCGCAAGGCCGCGTTTTCCACATTCACTACATACTAACTGATTACAATTCTCAAGATTTCTCTTTGGTGGTATCACCATCTTTCTTTGATGCGCGACGACATTTAGGTTTAGTGGCAGGTTCTTGACACTCTTTGACACAAGAATCAATGACTTTCTCAATGTAATCAAGTCCTGTTAACTCAGGTTGATGACGAATTTGAGCAATGCGCAAATTGAGAGAAATCAAATTACCGTCAGATTGATGAGGTCCCACATAAACAGCAGGCACCTCAATATGAAATGAATAAAAGCCTGCACCTAACGATGACAATTCTGTTTCAACTGAATGTTCAACTGTCACTCCTGAAGTGACTTTACAATACTTGCTTTGTAAAATATTGCAGCGAGTGCCGTGATACAATGGTTTATAATAAGAAGTTTTCTTTTCTGGCCACAACTGTAATAGTTCAGTAGGAATAAGAGCCTTTTGCCTCACAACGTCTTCTAAAATGTCAAGCTGCTGACGCAACCAATTATCAATAGGGATACTCAGGTTTTAACCGCAACGATTTACTTGCGTATCCACTTTTGGTAAGTATACCGCCGGCGTTTGAAGATAGAGTCGAACACCGTTGTGGCGCACTTGTTGTTTGTAGGTAGGATAGCCGTGAATTACCTTTTCAATTTTCGGATTCAACAGCTCGAGATGTTGAGGATTCAGTGATGCAGCAGTTGGAGTAGGATTCTTGGCCATGGCAGTCTGTAACGAAAGAATATCACTAAGTACATTCATGATCATCAGAGAAAAGAAAATTATTAGCTTAGCAGTGACATATGAGGTGGCCCTTAAGAGGACCTTTTGGAGCGTTCACAGGATTTAAAGCTTATCACCAAAGTCTAAGTCTTCGTCATCGTCCAGTAAATTAAATGTCTTGGGCTTAGGACCCGAATTGAGTTTCAATTCCCTAAAAGACTTAAAGGTAAAGCGTCTAGGTGGTGGAAGCGGTGGCGGTGATGGTTCAACAAAATAAGCTTGTACAATCATCGGCCACACACTCTCCTGCGTCTCTCTTCTAAAATGCTGGTAAGGTTTAGGCCACACAGTCATGACACTCACTTGTAAATTTGCAAACAGGATTGATCAGACAAAGTTGAGAGGGGAGAATGGCTTCAGCAAGTCACACACGCTTTCCAAGTCAAGAGAATGAAATGAAGAGAAAATGGGGAGACGTCGGCTTTTATAGTCTCCTCCGAATCCACATTTGACACTATGTGAGCCAATCAGAGTACTTCGTTTCTCCCCTGATTTCGTTGCGGCAGGGAAAAGGAGGCACGTGGACGTCTGACTCATGAATGCTTTTCCCAAATCTTGTAGTCGAATCTAGTTTAACACATTGAGTTGAATATGAATGTGTTTTATGCGACATAAGAGCAAGTTGGATCCATGCTGATGAAATGAATCTAGTCAAGATGCAATTTTCGCCATGTGTCGCTGATAGAAATCTTTGGGATCATGTATCGCCTCTGCAGAATATGATGCAAAATGAAACACTACACGTTCGCCCGCATGTTCTTCAGTCAGCTTCTCAAATTCGATCTCTGCAACTAATCGTCCTTTCACATCTTTATTCATCAAACTGTCCATGAGCTGTTGGAAAACGAAGTAACCTCTAGCGATAGCAAATTCTAAGTCTGCCTTTTCATGATGAAAGGAGATGATGTAGTCCCTAATCACACCACGAAGACTTTGTCGATGAAAACGTAGTGAAAAAAATTCATTCGTAAACTTTACTGCTTCTGTCATCTTTCTTCCTTTCACTTCGGAGACATAGCATGAATGACATTCAGGTGTAACATGGCACGCTGATTCCAAATCTGGTCTCTGTTTTCCCGTCCGAGGCTTGCTTCACGCGCTAGAGCGATTTTCATACACATTCTAACTCTGTCGTTTTTCACCAAGGTCCAAAATTTTCAATAACGTCTCACCTCTAAACGAAGGCAGGTAGGAACAAGCCATGTTTTCCACTGAATTTGTCTCACTCCCAGATTTCAAATGAGCTATTGCACGACTTTCTACGATCTCTACAACCAAAGTTGGTAGATCGTTGCCGAGGGGGTGGAACTTTTTCTCTCCGATTGAGTTGGGAAGAAGTTCCTAGACCCAACATTGACCAAAACGTCCGAATTTGCACTCCGTTTTCCCATCCGAGACCTCCTTCTGCCCGAAAAACGACTTTTCTCATCCCAAAACCTCCAAAACCTGACTTTTTCAACTCTGACGGTTTCCTGCCTTTTTCCTCCCTAAAACCAAGAAAATTAGTCCAAACTGAGCTTTCCACTACATTTTTCTCATTCTTAGCTTTCAAATGAGCTATTGCACGACTTTCTACGATGTCTACAACATGAATGTGCAAAGGACCGTTCCAGGACACCATAAAATTCAAAAAATAGTATCTTCAAAAACGACATAAATTCATGAATTTGAACCCTTTTTCAGGTTATTAAGACCTAAATACATGAATTTAGTCCATTAAAAAAGTACCATTTTTTCAAAAATGGCATTTTTAAAAACGACGTAAATTCATGAATTTGAACCCTTTTTCAGGTTATGAAGACCTAAATTCATAAATTTGGGCGTTTTTAAAAAATACCCAATTTTCAAATTTTTCAAACTCTCAAATTTGAGAATTACAATTTCACCCTTAAAATCATGACCGTTCCAGGACACCGAAAATCAGAAAAGTTAAGAATCTCAAAATTTGTGAATTACAATTTTCTCGCTTAAATCATGACCGTTCCAGGACACCGAAAAAATCATAAAAGTTGAGAATTTCAAATTCATGAATTTTATCCATCTTTCAGGTTTTTAAAATATATCATGTGACTAAAAATATTTCTTTAAAAATGGAAGAAACAAAAGTGGAAGAAACCGCAAGAATATATCCTTCGTTATCATATGAACGTAGTTCTACTTTAATGGACATTGAAAAAATGAATAAAAAAAAATACAAAGATAGAGTACGTTATATGAAAGATAAAGAATCTCAATTATTATTAAGATTAGAGCATTATAAAAAATTAAGAAAGAGATGGACCAAAGTTAAGAATGTAACACAAGGAATTGGCATATTATTAACAATAAGTTCAGGCACTCTCACTATTGTTATATCTTCTGGTGTTTTAGTAATTCCAGTAGTTGCTACAGCTTTAACAGGTACGGGTGTTTTTGCAACTTCACTTGTTACAATGTTAGATAAATCTTTAATAACTAAGAAACGAAAATCATTAAAAACTAAGCATTCACATATTAAAGAAGTCTATGACAAATTGCATTACTATTTTCAAAGAGTATGTGATGATAATGTTATTACGTTAGATGAGATTGAAAAATTTGATCAAATAGCTAATGAATTAAATCAAATATCATTTCAATTACAGTCAGAAAAAGTTGATGATAAGAATAAACAGGATGGCAAAATTTCGAGTGATGGTAAAACTTTTAGTGATGGTAAAATTTCTAATGAAGAAAATGATACAATTTTTTTAGAAGAGCTAAAAACTTTAAGCGAACATTTAAGCAAAACTTTATTAAACAAAACTTTATTAAACAAAACTTAAAACGAGAAACCTTTAAACGAAAAGATGTCAGACAACAAAGCAATAAAAAAATAATTTGTTCAGTAAAATGTTTTTGTTGTATTCCAATGTTACCACAAAATTCAAATATTATTTTTTAAAAATGGATAAAATTAGAGCTGATAATTATAAAAGAATAAAACAATTAGAAGAGTTAATAAAACAAAGAAATATTATGAAAGAAAATCATCTTCAACATAGAATGATAAAAGCTGGTATTCAATCTGATATGTTTGAAAAAATGCAGCAAACCGAGCAAGTAAAAACTGATTTTGAAAAAACTATGAAACCATTTAAAACTCTTGAAAAGGAACTTACAAATAATGATAAACAAATTGATATAACAGATCCAGAGCACAAAACTATATTAGATGACTATGGATTACTAGAATCAAACATTAATAAGAAATTACCAAAATCTATGCAATTTGAACATTCTATTTCATTTATAGATGGAAAAACAATACCTAGATTTTATCTCGGACAAAAAGAAATATTTCCACAACCTTTTCGAGGTATAATTTTTTCACCAGATAAATCTCCTTTTAATTTAGATAGAAATTTTGTTGATCTTTTAAGAGGATCAGATTTAAATAATTATGCTGTAGAAGATCTCATAAAATATAAAGCTATGTTAGATAGAGTTGGTGCAGTAAAATCTCTTAGACGTTATAAACAATTAGAAAATTTATTATCAACGGGAGTTAAAGTAGGAAAAGGTTTATCTGAAAAACAGAAAACAGAAAAACTGTATTCTTACCAGATGATCCACAAGAATTACTAAATAGATTAAATATTTTAATATCTGCAATAAAAGAAGGACATAATTCTAGTTTCAATGAAATTCATGCTATATTGAAAAGACTGTTAGAAAAGAAGATTCTAAGTGAAGAGGATTATAAAAGTGTAGCTGAAATATGTTGTTTCTAATTTTTATCTATGATTTTTATTCATGATTTTTATCTATGATTTTTATTCATGATTTTTATCTATGATTTTTATCTACGATTTTTATCTATAATATTTATTCAAAATTTTAACTAAAAAATGTGTTCAGCAGATTTAGACAAAATTAATAATCATTTAGAAAATCTAACAGAGATTTTGGGTTCATCAAAATTTAGTACGACGTTAAAAATTATAACAACTACTTCATCACACACTTGTAATTTAGAACCCATTCTTCATTTAGAACAAAATAAAAATTATCAAATTGCATTGACTAGTTTCTCTACATTTAACACTATTCAAAATGTTATAAAAGATGTGAATGATCAATTTAGATATTCTACTGATAAAGGCAAAACATGGAAAATACAAACTTTTCTTCCTGGTTCTTACGAAGTTGAATCAATATCAAATGAAATTAAGAGACATTTAGGTATACCATTTAAAGATAAGAAACAATTACATTTTGCAGTTGAACCGGCAGTCAATAAATTTTCTCTTACTTTAGACGAAAATCATCAAGTTGATTATAATCATGATAGATCATTGTCAAAGCTATTAGGATTTAATAAACAAACCTATAGTCAAGGTTATCATTTAGGTGAGAAGATTCCAAAAATAACTGAAATAAATTCAATTGTTGTACATTGTGACATTATTGAAGGAGGATATATAAATGGTAAATTGTCAAATTTAATATTCAGTTTTCCAGCTTTTACTGTACCCATTGGTTATAGATTAAATGTAATTCCACAAACATTAATATATTTCCCTATTACAAGAAAAACTATTAACAACATTAACATGAGAATCACTGATGAGAAAGGACAAGAAATAAATTTTGGAGGTGAAGAGATTATGATAGATCTTTTGGTTCGAGAGGTATAAACTCCCACGCGAAGCTAGAGAAGTTTAATTTTCTTCTTCTTCTTTAAAAATAAAAATAAAAAAAAACAAATTTTTTTATTAAAAAATGAGTGAACTACCCCCATTAAATAAAAAGAAACTTAAATTTAATCATCATCCAAATTTATCTAATAAAGTTTTGTCAGTTATTTGCGGAAGATCAGGTTGTGGAAAAACGTATCTATTATTTAAAATTTTAACGACTCCAAATTTTTTGGATTATAACAATCTTATAATTTATACAACTACAGCAGAACAACCCGTCTATCAATTTCTAAAATGTGGATTTGAAAATAATCTTAAAAAAACAGCAATTGCTTCATTATTCAAAGAATATGAAAATTCTGAATATGAAGAAGAAATAAGTTCTTGGTGTGAAGAAGCAGCAAAAAATAATCAGTTAGTTGAATCCAATAAAAATAAGCATATAAAGATACAATTAATAGATGATAGTGGTAATATGCAAGATCCTAGTAAACTAGATAAAACAATGAAACATTGTGTAATTTTTGATGATTGTGTTAATGACAGAAATCAGTCAGTTCAGAGAAATTATTTCACAAGAGGTAGACATAATAACTGTAGTGTATTTTATTTAACACAAAGTATGTATTCATTAGACGGAAGTGTTATTAGAAAGAATGCAAATATATTTATACTATTTGAAATAAATGCAAGAAACTTAAGTGATTTGTTAAGAGATTTATGTGTAAGAAATAAAGATGAATTTAAACAATCGTGTAACAATGCTTGGTCAAAAGATTATGGCTTCATTACAATTAATATTGATAAAAAAATTCATGATAGAGTTATAGAACATTTGTTTACCGAGTGATAAAAAATATACAAATATAGTGTTATAATATTTTTTATTTCTATTTTATGTATATATCAAATTTGACTATCTTAGAAATTAGAAAATTAAAAAGGTGAAGTAGTTGTTCCATCAGGTAAAATTTTTCTTTTATCATCAAATGGATCTAATGCTAATTTATGTTCTTCTTTTAAATACATTTTATGTTTCTTTGAATTAAGTCTATAATTACATGCTGTTTTTATTTCATTATTAAATAATACATTTTTATAATCTTGAAATGTTATTTGATTAGCCACTGATGCCTTTGAAAT
Organism: Prostheceraeus crozeri; assembly: GCA_907163375.1. Classification (NCBI taxonomy): domain Eukaryota; kingdom Metazoa; phylum Platyhelminthes; order Polycladida; family Euryleptidae; genus Prostheceraeus; species Prostheceraeus crozeri. The sequence continues at coordinate 64,709 of CAJQUW010003408.1, forward strand.
TCCTTTTAATGTTTTATGTGTTTTAATATTATTAGTTGTGTTATAACAATAATATTTAGATTTTAAAAATATAGCTTCTGTTATGAAATCTTCATTTCCTTCTAATTCATCTTTTACTTTACATAAATCAGAAGGATGAATGATATCTTTTATTTTATCTATTTCTTCATCAAGTGTAGAATTATACGGTATTGTTAATTCTAAGAAAACAGAATCGGTATCTGTAAAGTGTAATTTATAGTTTTTGCCATAAGCAGGTGCTAAATAATCACATATAAATCTATACATAAATAGTTTAGCTAATTCTAATATAGTGAATCTTATAAAATTAAACTTTCATGTTTGACGCTGATTCGACGTAAATGTACAGCACATAGTTCATCACTAAATCTAGTAGTTCTTTTATATGTAGGTGTCCTTGTTAAATTTTGAAACCTATCTTTATCATAAACTATTTCAATATTTTGTCTATTACGCACATTTTCTAAAGTCTTACCATAAAATGCATTATTCATTAATTTGAAGAACACGTTTCCAAAATCATCTTTATTTCTTTTAGCTATTTTACGTTTTTCAATATTGAACTCTATATATTCTTTTAACCACCTAGATTTTCTATACACTAGTTTCCGGTGAATTTTTGTGAGAATCATTCCATGATCTAAATACCAATCTGGCATTCTTCCTTCAACAACATACTTTCCTTTATTGCTTTGTGTTAACATAAGTTTTTTTGTTGGTCTGTATTTCTTAGGAATTATAGATTTTTGATAATCTGAAAAATCTTCTATATTGGGAATTTTGTTTTCGGGACAGAAAGGAAAATATTTTGTTTTATCTTTTATTTCATCAGGATGTTCTAAATCAACTTCATAGACAAAACCATGATTATAATTTCCATCATATGTTTTTTGATAATCTAGAATATTACACCATTCCATCTCACCTGTTGGTAATTCTTGTATCATGCAAGAAGAATATAAGCTATTAAAATCATAATATAACAAATAGTTTTCTCTCATGAATTCATCAATTGCATTTTCACGTTCTACTCCTTCTCGTTTCGTTCGAAAAATTTCTAATATTTTTTCTTTTTCTTCTGGAGATAAAGGTTTCATTATTCCATAATCATCAGGATTTACTTTCTTATTATAACACTTTACATATCTATTACCTAAAACTGATGAAACTCCACCTCTAATTCCAGATTCAAAAAATAATAATTTATCATATGTATTTTCTTTATAATGTTTAAGTTTAACATTTGTATGTTTTAATCCTGCTAACCATGTTAAACCTGGTGTAGAATAACAATAACATGGATCTATTCCGTAATATTCTAAACACATATCACGAAAGTTTTCAAAAATCAGCAAGGATTAATACATCTATCTGAAGATATTTCATTGTATAATCATATATTGTTTTACAATTTAACTCTCTCCAATTCTTTTCAGCTTCTGCATAGTCTTCTTCAGATAATTGTGATTGTTTTAATGTTGATTTAAATTTATTTATTGGAGGAAGTTGTTTTTCTTCCATAATTTTATTCACAGAATTAAAATCAGTCTTCGACTGTGAGCCGCAGGCTATATACTCATACGGAAATATTCCTTTCAAAGGTTTTAAATTATATTTATTTAATATTTTACATTGTTCAGATTTCAAAGTTTTTCCCATAACATCTAATGAATAAGGAGTAAAAAATCTAAATGCATCTAAAATTCTAATACAACCTAATTGCATTGAAAAATATTCTTCTTCTGTTTTACATAGTACATTTATTTGCTGTTGTTGTAATTTTTCAGATGAAAATAAATCTTTCATTACTAGATGGAAATCATATTTAGAACCATTGTAGAAATATAGAGGAACAAAGTTATATTTAAATTTATTAGCATTAAGATTACAAGAATTATGTGCTGCACCTCTATATAATCCATTTAGATGATCATGATCTTTTACCTTATCAAGATATCTACCTTTGCCATTTTTATAATTTTTTGTAAATTCTTTTCCACAGTAATAACAATTTTTTTCATTAATAAAATTTAATTTTTCCTTTTCTGTTAATGGCATCATTGGTATATTTGTTTCAAGCAATTGTGAAAAATAATTTTGTAATTCTTCTACTTTCTTTGTAAACATTTCTGAACTATCTTCACCATAGTATTGATAATATTCTGATTTAAATAATTCAGGATAATTTGAATGAATGTACATTCCCCAACATAATGGTTTTTGTTCAAATAAATATTTTTCTTTACTTTGTTCAGCTGCACTTTTTTCAGAATTATCATTTTCAAAATCGGGCGAAGCCCTGGAACTTTCCGTTCGATTTTGTGTCATATTAACATTATATGCTTCGTTTATTACTGCTTCGTTTTGTTGACAATTCTCCAAATGTCTATTCATTTCTTCTTTAGTTCTAAAACTTGTCATACATTGAAGACAAGGAAAATTTGTATTATCTGAAGTTTTTGTAAATATAGAAACATCTTTACACAATATAAAATGACCCTGATAATATAATATATTCGCTTGTGCTGGTTGTTTTGTCTGTTCTAGTTTTTCAAATTTATCTTGATATATTTCATGTGTTTCATCAATTTCTTTTGTAAGATTAAATGTATTTCGATGATAATTTTGATTGAATATTTTCAGCTGTTGTTCATATTCATTATTATATTGTTCTTTATATTGTTGTTGACATTTTTTTAAACATTCATTTAATTATTTATTTTCTTCATTATTTAATTCTTTATTGTCTTTATTGTCTTTATTTAATTCCTGAATCGTTTCTATCTTATTTTGATATTTATGGCCATATTCTTGTACTAATATTTTTGTTTGTTGTTGATAATCTGTTTTACATTTTTGTAAACTTTCATTTAAATTTTGTAATTTTTGTTGATATTCTAAAGATAAAGATAGATAATCGGAATCATAATTATAATTACGTCCTTTATAATTATTATGATTAATCATTATTGGTGATAATGTTTTAACAATTTGAAATTTTTCAGTACATATTATATTTCCTTGGTAAAAAATATTATGATGCATGTAATTTCCTCTATCATTATATACTATTTCTGATTGACATAAATTTTTATTATTCAAATAAAATTTTTTTGAATCTGAGTAAAGTGGAGCAATTTTACCAATAGAAACATAATTCACATTTAATTCAAAAACATTTACTTCAATTAAATTTTTATTCTTTTTATGAAATTTTATTAACCTATTATAATCATATGGAAATTCATGTAAGCCATCAGAGAGATCAAATTCCTTTATGTATTCTTCTTTATTATAATGACTTAGTCTCTCTCTGTGATATTCTGCAGGATGTAAATGTGCTATAATACTCCACAGAAAGCAATAATCATCTTCATTTTTTATGTTGATTATTTGTGGTGAACTGAAAGGTAAAGGAACATAACTACCACCAGTATTATTTTTATATTTATCAATTACTATTTTCTTAGATAGTATTTTAACAAATCTCCAACCAGATTCACGTAACTGGGCTTCAATTATACAATTTTCTAATTTAAGTATCATTTGTTCAAATATGGGTTGTATATCATTTACATTATGAATTTCTTGTGAATTTGTAGAATGTCCTTGTATTATTTCTTCAGGAATTCCATCAGGTCCATTTTTTGTATAAAGTACTTCTACATTCATATAACATTTGAAAGATTTCTTAAATATTTTGAAAAAGTTTTTTAATACATTATAAAAAGTTTCATCGGTTTCATTATGTTCAACCGATTCATTAAAAAATATTTTATATCTGTTACTGGCGAAGCCCTAGAACCTTCGGTTCGTTCCGCTTCATCGGTTTTTTTAGTTTCATCAAATTCATCTATTTCGTTAAATTCATCAGTATCATTAAATAAATATCTTTCATCGGGTATGGACTCATCTTCAGTATTAAAAACTTTTTTTTTCCGAATGTGAATAATCATCAAACATTTTTTTAACTTTTATATCAGTAGGCAATGTTTCTAGATAGTTTTTATAACTATTTAATTTTAATATATTTCCTTCATCAACTCGTTCTACATTTTGTAAATGCAATTTACTATTTAAATGAGATTGATAACTTCTTTTTGTTTGCAACTTTTTTTTACATAAGTTACAATAAAACTTGGTATTTTCCATTTTTTTATTTTTTAAGGAAAAAATTGTGTTTTAATTTTAGATATAAACATTCTAATAACAAGGTCTTGAGAGTTATTATATATTATTATATATTTCACGTTCTTTAGTTATTTTATTTTCTTTATCATATTAAGTTTAATTATATTAAGTTTTATCATATTAAGTTTTATCATATAACGTTTTATCAAAAGATAATTTAAATTTATTTTCACTAACTATTGATTCTTCATCATCATCATAAATTGATTCTTCATCATCATCATAAATTGTTTCTTCAACATCATAAATTACACTTTTTGGGATTGGATACCATTCTCTTATTGGAATATCTAACTCTAAATTACATCTTTTATCTGATAATAATATAATAGAGAAAAATATTGGTCTTTGTTCTCTTTTGGAAAATTTAATAACACCACCATAATCTGAATCACTTTTAGTTTTTATTAAAGATGATAAAATTTTTAATTGCTTAGATGTAAATCCTAATTCAAATTTTGTAGACCCGACACATAGTTGTCGAACAGTATCTTCAACTATACCATCATTATTATTTTCAATTGTAAGAAAATGAAATTTAGATAAATTTTGATTATATGTGGTATTAATATCATGTACATCAGTATGAGATATAAATTTTTCTTCACTTAAATTTTTATAATTACTAATATTTTTATAATCTTTTTTACCATTTACACCTTTTTTCAGATGTTTCAGAATCATCTACATTATCATCATCTATATTAACATCATCATTATTATTATAAGATTCTTTAAGATCGGGCAAAGCCCTAGAACCTTCGGTTCGTTTATTATGATTATGATTATGGTCATTGTTAATAGTATAAGGTGTTGTCCACATATAAAGTTTTTCTTGTTGAGCTAAACCATTTATATAAGATTTTAACAAATTAATATTTAAGTTTGAATATAATCCCATATATGTATCATCATCATATCTTTGGGGCATTTCTAATGTTTCTTGTTTATAAATTGTATCTCTGTAATAAACTTGACATAATAATTCTTCATTATGTTTTTTCTCTCGATATGAATATTATATTGGTTTTGTTCATCAACAAATAATCTTATTTTTTCTTTGGAAAAAGATTTTAATTTTCAACTAATTCTTTAATATTAATATAATTAATAATTTTAGTTTCTATCCAATCAGTATTACTAATCGGCAAAACTGCTCTAATGAATCCATAAACATTATTATGACCTATTATAACCATATTTTCTTTATTTAATTCTACATATGCAACATCATTATATTTACTAACAACATCCATAAATTTAATAAATGGATCACCTGGAAATAAACAATAATTAGTTTCTATAGAAGGTAAACCTTTAGTCTGTTCTCTAAATATTTCGGCTTGTAACTGAAATAAAATATTAACATCTATACATGGATTTGTAATAGTATTATTATTATTATTATCAAAACATTTATTTTCAAATCCCGTTGATCTCGTCGAATAAGAAGAACAGGATGATGCGGGCGAATATAATATTTTAAAATTTGCTTTTTCCATTTTTTTATTTTTATTAGAAAAAAATTTATTTTTTTATTTTTATTAGAGAAAAATTTATTTTTTTATTGTTAAAAAATGATGTTACCAAATGTTGGTGGAGGTGCATATATCCCGAATAATCGTGAATTAGAAATAGAGATAGAAAATTATATCATGAAAACTGGAGACGTTTTATCTGGTCCATTGCATCTTTCTATTCTTCCGCAACAAAATACAGAGTTAACAAATAAACAATATGTTGATACACAAATCAATGACTTAAAAGAAAAATATATAAACGATGTTTTGGTTCCACTGATGAACGAATTAAAGTTGCTTAAACTTAATGACAAATCATTAAACGAAAAATGATTAAAACTTGATAAAAAGGATAGAGAGCTAGAAGCAGATATAGCAAAACTTTTTAAAAAGATTTCAGAACAATCAAAAATTTTAATATTACTTTCTTTAAATTGAAAATCTGCAGTCATTAAAAATAAACATCAGATAAAAATGTTAAAAGAACAATTAGAAGATGAAATAGAAAAACTACCTGAAAGAATTAAAAAAATTTAAAGCAGTTGCAAGCTACATTCCAAAAAAGTGTTGATGAATTGAGTTCTAAAATTACTCAACAAATGAAAAAGATGAATAGAATAATAAATGAAGTAAACTCACTTAATCAAAAAGTTGATAAAATGAAAACTCTTAAAATCAATTTAGAAAATGAATTAAAGAAAAATTTACAAGAAAACTCTAAAGAAAATAAAGAACAGTTAGATTCTGTTAAAAGACAATTACATGTTCTTAAAATTAAGTTAAATGCTCTTAAAAGGGCGTTGAAGATTAATCAGCAGAAAATGCAAGTTAATAGAAAAGAAATTAAAGTACATCACACGCTGCTTGACGCAATAGATAAGGTGCAACAGTCAATTAATAAAGTTGTCTCGAAGTTGTTGTCCATTCACAAACGTAAATCTTGATCGACGAAGTCTTGGGTTTCTAACCTATCGGAGCGAAGCTCCTCGAGGCTTTAGCCGATCGGACCAAAGGTCCTCAGGTTACTAACCAATCCTAAACGTAAATCTTAGCGCAAATATTAAACGACCAAAGGTCCTCAGGTTACTAACCAATCGTAAATATTTTTTCCCAAAAGTCAAATTTAATCCTAAAAAATGCCTATAATTTATAAACACAATCTTAAACATTTTGCTTCAAATCAAAGAATTGCTCATGAACCACGTGTGAATCCTGTTTATCATTATGATAATAGAGAAACAGTCGGAACACAAAAGTTCCTAGGCACCGCAGGTGCCGTTCACTCGGAAGGAGCTGGCATCTTCTCTGGTATTGGAAGTATCGTTAACTTAATTAAAAGTAATAAAGATTTGATTACATCTGCTGCAAAAGGAGCAGCTGCTATAGGTAGTACAGCTAGTGCAATATCAAATGCTGTCAAGTCTCAAAACGAATTAAAACAACTAGAAGCTATCGTAAACTTAGGAATGATTCCGAAGAACTAAAAAATTTAAAAAAACTTTCAGAGGAAACAAAAAATAAAATTGCTAACATAGCTGTTGGGGAAACCTTGAGGAGCGGAGCTCCGTCTGATAGTATACACAAGAAGAAATCAGGCGTAGCCATAAAACGTTCAATTGAACCTACGGTTCGTTCAATTGAAGAAATAAGAGGCAATGGCGTGAGCAGCAACCTTCGGTTTAACCAGCAAAGCTGTAGCGGAGCTGGTCTAGCAAAATTCTAAAATTATGTTTTTTAGTAAAATTTTTTTAGCAAAATTTTCTTAGCAAAATTTTTTTAGTAAAATTATTTTAGTAAAATTATTTTAGCAGAATTTTTTCTGTGTGTGAGAAAAACAAAAAGTCAAATTATTTTTTATAAAAATGTCTTCGCTTATCGAAAATAAATTTAGATTTGACGATCCTCCGTTCGTCAGTTGCAATCAAAAAAAGAATGACTATATAAGAATTGCTATGAATCCCGGATCTTCCAGTAGAGTAAATACTGGAGATGATTTTTTGAAGTTGATAATCAGCAGAGTTATATATATCTACCTGATTCATTTTTACACTGTGAATATTTTTTGTATAGTGATGCCAATTTTTCAACACCATTACCAGAAACCGATAATATTGCACTAGAGAATAATTTTTTTCCAAGATTATTTACACAAATGCGTTTAGATGTTGCAACTCAAAATATAGAAACAATAAGTGATTCTCCAGGTGTAATTGATACAATGCTTAGATTTGTAACAATTGGTGAAAATAATAAAAAGTATGAAATCGAAGGTTGGTTTCCTGATACTAATGATGGTATAATTGTTGATGATTTAACTCACGCTGGAACAGATGCAGCAGGAATTGCGAAAGATGTAGAAAATATTGCAAAACATTTAAATAAAACAAACAATAGTGCATATAAAGAAAGACGTGAATTTAACAAAAAAAGTAAACAGACAGTTAATTGGTCATTGTCTCCATTATTCGGATATTTAGATTATGACAAAATATCATATCAATTAAAATTTAAGTTAATAATTCATCGCACAGCAAATAATGAATTAATCTTTTTTGGTAAGACTGGAAAAAAAGCATATTTAAAAATTGATAGACTTGAATGGTGGATTAAGCATATTACTCCTAGTTTAGAGATTGAAACAGCTATTGCAAAAAGATTAAATACTAACAAACCAATTCCAGTAAATTTTCTAAAGCGTACTGCTAGTTCAGTAACTTTTTCCGAACAAAGATTTAACTGGCATTTTACTAGAACTGCGAATACTCCAAGATATTTATTGCTAACTTTTCAAAGAAATAATTCTCCAAGTTTTGATAAGAACAACTATCTTTTTCATATTAATACAATTCGAAGTTTACAAGTTTCATTAAATCAAACCCGATATCCAATTGATCCATTAAGATTCGATGATACCAATAATCAATTTATGGAAGGATATGACTCTTATCGAAATCTTTGTATAGAATTTGGAGTTGAACCACAATTAACTCCTGGAGATTGGAAACATTTATATCCTGTTTTCTGTTTCGATTTAAGTGCACAATCTGAAGATATTATCAAGACTGGTTGTGATGTAACAATTAATATTGAAAAGAAAGATTCCACAACTTCATTGATGGCTTATGGTTTATTGCTAGAAGATGTAAAATATTCTATTGAAATTCTTAATGGAAAGATGGCTAGGATTGGCTAAAGCCCAAGACTTCGTCGATTAATTAATTTTTTTTCATAACTAGAATAGATTAAAATTTTTTGGTAACTTAAAATTTTTTCATAACTAGAAAAGATTAAAATTTTTGATATTCTAAAATTTTTCATAACTAGAATAGATTAAAAATTCTTAACTTAAAAAATTTTTCATGACTACAATAGATTAAAAATTTTCGTAACTTAAAATATTTTTATTAAAAATGTCGCAAGCGAAAAGTAATAATAATAAAACTGTTGAATTAAAATTACGTAATATTGTTGACAAAAATACACCTAAAACTATTACGATTAACAAAAATAGTATTACTTAAGTAAACCAATGATAGAGAATATTCAATTACAAGAAGAAAAGAATGGCGGGATTCTCCCATTAATTCCACTAATAATAGGTGGCATAGCAGCTGCAGGAAGTGTTGCAGGTGGGACAGCTGGTATTGTCCAAGCAGTAAATAAAATTAAATCAGAGAAGGCAGCATTAGAAGAACAAAAACGTCATAATAGAGAGTTAGAGAAAGCTGCTAGGGGTGACGGAATAGTAGATAATTTTATTAGTAAATTAAAATTAGTTGATGAAGGAAAACGAGTTCTTAAAAATATTCTCCACAATGTTGATGATTTAATTGAAATTAAAGAAACAAAAGATGGTTCTGGAATATATCTAAGTCCTAGTATGATTCGGTAATAACCTCAGGACCTTTGGTCGGATCGGCTAAAGCCTCTGAACAAGGTTCTATCCGGTAAAACATTTATTTTATCTTTTAAAATGAATTCTACAAATTCCGAAAATTTAATTAAATTAAAAATTGCTAATTTAGATTTATTGAATTATCTATTAAACAAAAATAAAAACTCAAACTGTCAGCATATTGGAGGTGACATACAAAAAACATTAGAAAACTTTCCTGGATTTATTTGGAGTAAATATTCGAAAGAAAAACATCTTCCCGGTCATTCATATACTGGTCCAGGAACTCGATTAGATATAAGACTAGATGAGAATAATAATCCGAAACCAGGTGAAGAACCAATAAATAGGGTAGGTGCCGCAGCTTACAGGCATGATTTAGCTTATCGAAATCATGACCTAAGTTCTCGACATGCAGCTGATAAGAAGATGATTCAAGAATTAGATAGTATTCAAAATCCTACATTTAGAGAAAAAATTGAAAGAATGTTTGTTAAGAAAGCTTTACAAGCTAAAATATTATTCGGCCAGGGTTTAAATGAAACGACAGCAAAGTTGTCTGAGAGCAACTCTCGAACCTACGCGTCTGAAATTCATAAAGAATACAGAAGGCCTAAATATTTATTGAAAGTAAAAGTATTTAATAAAGATGATATTTGGAGTGCTGATCTTATTCATATGCCGAACGAAAGAGGGTTTAAGTACGCATTGACCGTTATAGATTTATATACACGATACGCTTGGGTAAAGCCTTTAAAAAATAAAAGTGGTCTATCAGTTAAATATGCGTTTGAAGAAATCTTTAAAGAAAGTAAGAGAAAGCCAAAAAAATTGTTTGTTGATAAAGGGTCGGAATTTTATAACCGAAACGTTCAGCCACTATTTGAAACTGTTTATTCAACTGAAAATGCAGGGAAGGCCGTAGTGATAGAAAGATTCAATCGGACGTTAAAAAATAAATTATTCAAGAAATTTACTGAGCAAAGAAATCAGAAATGGTTGAAGATATTACCAGGAATTGTAGAAGAGTACAATAATAAAGTTCATTCTGGTATTGAAGAAACCCCAAAGAATGCTTCTGACGACCCTGATTTAATACGAAAGAAAATATTCGAGAATAATTATTCGAACGAAAATAATAATTTGAATGAGAGGAATCCGAATTTGCAGAAACTTAAGCCGAAATTTAAGATTGGAGATAGAGTTGGAATATTTAAGTATAAGAATAAATTTGAAAAAGGCTTCGTCGGTTGCTGGACTAAAGAAATATTTGAAGTTTGTAAAATAAACCAAACTTATCCGATTACTTATGAAATCAAAGATTTAGATAATGAAGATATCAGAGGCCGTTTTTATCAAAATGAATTACAACGAACTGATTTTTAATTATCATTATTATTATTATTATTGGAACTAACGTTTCGGGAATGAAATTTTCTTGTTAGGCGCAGCCATAGAACCTACGTTTCGTTCAATTCTAACGTAATATCAAGAAATGGCACTCCTTCCTGTAATTTCAATAAAACATAAAGACATAATTGACCACAATAAGTAGTTCCCGGTTTTTGAATTTGAAATGTATTATCAATTCCATTGCCAAGTAATTTTTTGACTTCGTTTGTAGGTGGAAGTCCATAAGAGTCGAACCAATAGTTCTCAGCCTCTGGGCGGTCGAAATAGTAATTATCTCGATTTTTATTAAAGATACCTGCAGACCAATGTACGCCTTTTTGGTCTGAAGTGTGAAGATTCGTTATGAAATTTACAGTTGGCTTATTTTTGATCAATTGTAATTCGTCTCTCATTAGAACATGAAAACTCTTTATTCCTAATTCATTTGCGATTTTCTTTCGGTCGAAATTTGTCGTGGTTTGCGTTCCATATAATTTAAAAAACTTATTTATGTTGCTCATTTTATAATTAAAAAAATTTCTTATAGGGATCCCTAGAAGACAGAAGGGAGGGGGTATTGATTTCAAACTGTTCTCTAATGATGACTTTCCTTACTACTTAGTCAGAAGGGGGGTATTGATTTAAAACTGTTCTCTAATGATGACTTTCCTTACTACTTATTCGATTTTGAAATGATTTAATTTAATCTAAATTAAAACGTTACATTGTTACATTTTATTTTCATGAACTCTCATTAAGAGGATATTGTTTGTTTTATCTGTATTAAGACAATGGCAACATCTGTTACCACATTTCTCAAACCGCATGATTGTTTTAGGGGATCATGCGGGTTGTGCATTCATAACATGGCGTTAATAGCATAAAAGCAATCTATTAATTCATTCTCTGCTTTGAGGGAATATTCTGTTGTTATAGCAATCATTCAATACAATATTGCAGTATCGATAGTCGAGACCAATTGTCGAGCCAAAACCGCAACTTTTCTGGTTTTGGTTTCCGATCTGGCTCGCGTTATGGCCGATGAAATGATTTACAATGCGGTGCAATTTCCTCATTGTCATTCAAGTACATACGCGTCATGTCATACCCGTATGTTGTCAAGCAAACTTCATTGACCTACAATGCCGCTTTGCATAGATCACCATTCATAAATTTCACTTACTATTTAAACACACACACAATTCATAAAACGTGACGCATTACAATCTTAGTTTAAATTTTATCGTCACAATGGTTGGATCTACTGAAAGATCTGTTCGATTGGAGACAAAGCGGAGAAGAATTCAGAAGTTAACAAGGGAAATCATACATCTGCAAGCACAAAGTAAAATATTCTTACACTTGGATATGAGAAGAATTTTTGAATACATCGGAGACCCGCACATCAATTATAGGACATGATTTAAGAGAGAGAAAAAATTGTAATTCTCAAATTTGAAATTCTCAACTTTTATGATTTTCGGTGTCCTGGAACGGTCATGATTTTAAGGGTGAAATGTCATAATCACAAATTTGAGATTCTTAACTTTTATGATTTTTTTGGTGTCCTGGAACGGTCATGATTTAAGCGAGAAAATTGTAATTCACAAATTTTGAGATTCTTAACTTTTATGATTATCGGTGTCCTGGAACGGTCATGATTTTAAGGGTGAAAATTGTAATTCTCAAATTTGAGATTTTGAAAAATTTGAAAATTGGGTATTTTTAAAAACGCCCAAATTTATGAATTTAGGTCTCCATAACCTGAAAAAGGGTTCAAATTCATGAATTTATGTCGTTTTTAAAAATGCCATTTTTTGAATTTTATGGTGTCCTGGAACGGTCTTTTGCCCATTACTTACAACCAAAGTTGGAAGATCGTTGCCGAGGGGGAGGGTCAGAACTTTTTCTCTCCGATTGAGTTGGGAAGAAGTTCCTAGACCCAACATTGACCAAAACGTCCGAATTTGCACTCCGTTTTCCCATCCGAGACCTCCCTCTGCCCGAAAAACGACTTTTCTCATCCCAAAACCTCCAAAACCTGACTTTTTCAACTCTGACGTTTTTCTGCCATTTTCCTCCCTAAACCCAAGAAAATTAGTCCAAACTGAGCTTTCCACTGCATTTTTCTCACTCTTAGCTTTCAAATGAGCTATTGCACGACTTTCTACCATCTGTCACACCAAAGTTGGAAGTTTGGCAGGAGGGGGGGACGTCTTCGAAACTTTTTCTTACCGATTTCGCTGGAAACATCCTTCCTAACCCAAAATTTCACGTAGAGTCCGAATTTGCACTCCGTTTTCTCATCTGAGGCCTCCTTCTGCCCGAAAAATGACTTTTCTCATCCCAAAACCACCAACACCCGCCCTTTCCTCACTCTATCCCTCACACATTCCTACCGCCTTCCTTCCCACCCCTTGCCTCACAGTTCCTCCTTCCTTCCTTCCAGAGAGGGGGACCTGTTTCTTCCTCTCGAACCCATTCCTCCCAACACATCCTTGGCCACCTCCCTCACCTTCCTGCCAGAGGGGGGGCTGAGTCAGCATGATGACTCAGCATTTCACATTTTGTCCTTGAATTTGACACGGGGTTACTATTGCAATATATTTTTAAAAAAGTATTTTATCAAGGAATTTGCTGGTTCCATTGCGGAGGATCAATATTTAGATTGATAAAAAACAGTTATTCTATAATAGACCTACAGAAAATAGAATGCCCACGGAATTAAATATTTTGTTTATCTGCTTCGGTTTGCTAGAAGTGTGCTTGATTCGAAATCGATGCCACGTCAAGGAATTTAAATGGGCAAAAAGGAATTCCTAATTTCTTACAGAGATAGGAAAAAAAGTCGCGTGTCGCTTGCGGATTAATGAGTTCAAGCAAAGTGCTTCGATTGCCACAATTCCTTCATATTCGAAGAATTCAGATCATTGCGTACAAGTTCTCTCCATAATATTTGCCCTTCCGATCATTATTAAAAAAAGTAGCAGGCGTATGAAAATTAGTTCACTTGATGATTTCACATCCTCTCCCCGGCATTGCTCACTGTATAGTGCACGCTTTGAATCGAAGCCAGGCATCGATGTGTTTTGGTGTGTGCGAAGTGATATCACAGCACGCACGCATCTCTCACTGGCTCTGGTGCCCTCTGCTGACCGCTTATTGTTTGCCATTTCCAATAGCAAGCGATACACGAATTATCCATTCGAGAAGGAGCAAGATGTTTAATTCTGTGATGTGCCATTTCGATATTAAGGTTACATACATGTATAACCCTTCCTTTCTAGGAAACCGAAGTGTGCGCAGATGAATCTTTCATTTCATCCAACACCAGGAATTATCAGTGCGCCTTGCTCACATCTCTCAACATCGACACAACTCCCTTTTTGAAGTTGCAGCCATTATCTGCAGTAAATATGAGATGGCCAATTGGCGCATGATTTGAAATTCCAGCGGGTATTCATAAAATACTACTTTTGGCACACTACTGATATGTTGTCCACGTTTGTGTACTTGAAATTATGAATTGTGTCGATGTTGAGATATGTGAACAAAGTCTGCTGATGATTCCTATGACATTGGATGAAAATACACTACTCAGTTTCCATATTTCAACTGAAGCTGCTCAATATTTCATTTTTCCAAATTCTGTTTTCAAAAATCAGAATTTGTTCAATCTTACAGGCGAATCTGCGCTGTTTCCGCACCAAATTCGTACCGAATCCACAATAGCAAAATTCTTCGAATTTATTCTACGACTCGTTCAAATCTACGAATAGCAAGCTTAGGCTACTTGCATGTAACTGTGTTAAATGCAATGTAACTCACTATCTTTTGGAATCGGTTTCTGCGAATGAATTGTTTTCACTTCTGGTAATGGTATAAACGAGCCTCTTTAGGCATTGTACGTGTTTGTTGACCTCAAATAAAGATATGATTGTTAAAGATTTTCGAACTTAGAAATCTCACTTCTAAATGTTGATAGACTTGTTCACGTGGACATAACCTAGCATACGCACCCACATCCACAGGCACTGTCATGAGCAGACTGACTTTTGATCTCCCTACTTATCATAACGTTTGCTCAAAACAGACATGGCAGCACAGTTATTCTCACTTAGTTGCACTGGACTATGTACTTGCAAGCCTATATTTCATTTTTTACTTTATTCAGATTTTTAGTGGGCATATTCAAAAGTACCATATTTTTCTGAACTATTCTACCGTCGATTCACGTGTTGTTTATTCCAGAACAAATAAAAGACAAAATTATTTCTTTATCTACTCGTCGTTACATTTGAATCACTGTGTGTCGATATGAATTTATTTTTAAAAGCTATTATGTAAACGAATAATCTCGTTTATTTTAAGATATCGCACTCACGTTTCTTTTTATGAAGAATTTACTTTCCTGTTTAAAATCCGACCGCAATTTTCTCATTTTGCTCTGACGTACAATGATAATGTTGTCAAACTGCAATGCCACTTATAACTTGTAATGGGAGCTTCATATACGAATTGATTGTCAGACTATTTCATTAAAACTATTGCATTTTTAAGTCATTCAGTAGGCCTCCAATGTAGACAATTTAGATGCGATTAAAATGTCATCAATATAGCATTTAACATATTTCAAATGACCAAATAATTGATCCATCAAACGTTGAAAAGTCTGTGCGGCATTACGTAGTCCATTTGGCATACGTAAAAATTCATATAGACCCCAAGGGACCGTTAGAGCGGTTTTACAAATATCATCATCAGACATAGGAATTCGATAAAATGCTTTCACTAAATCAAGTTTTGTAAAAATACATGCACCATAAAGAGAAGAGAGCAACTGCTGTAAATGAGGCACAGGGTATCTGTCGGGGACAGTAGATTTGTTAAGATCACGATAATCACCAACTGGTCGCCACAAATCGGGAGAATTCTTCGGTACCATATGTAATGGGCTAGACCAGGCCTTTGAGGATTGTCGGATTAAACTTTGTGATTGCATAGTATCGAACATTTGTTTAGCAGCTGCAAGTTTAGCTGGAGGAAGAGGATGTGGTCGACAGTATACAGGGTGTCCAATTGTTTGGATGCGATGAACAACACCATGGCTAGGTATGTGATTATAATCAATAGGTCCAAAGACACATGAAAATTCGTTGAGAAGATCATTAAGTGCACTGTCTTGTTGAATTCGAATATGAATTGAAGAGGACAACACAGCCAGATCTGCATCAGGAACAGGAGATAATTTGCATGATAATCCATTCGGATCGACAAGGCGTCTATTTCGTGGATCAATAAGGAAAGCATGATCATAGATAAAGTCATTGCCTAAAATTGGTTCTTCGACATCGGCAACAATAAAGTTCCATTGAAATACTCGTCTCATTAGTGAAAATTTAGCTTGACAAATACCATACACGGCGATGCTACTACGATTGGCAACCTTCAAGGGAAGGGTACACTGAATAGAAGCAAATGGCGCGAATGATTGAGGTAAAATACTCACAGCAGAACCACTGTCCACAAGTAAAGATAACTGCTTGCGTGGAAAAGGGCGCAGGAATGCAATGTCAGTATGGTATAGGAGTGCAGCTAGTTCACTTCCGCTCCGAGGTAGTACTACGTTTACTGGGGCGGAATTCAGTTTAAATGTTCTGGTGGAATCGGGCTAGGACCACGGCTAGGATGCGTAGACACAGAATGTTCAACAGTAGGCTTAGAACTCGGCCATTTACACAAAGGCTTGCATGATTTGGCTTTGGGTCCGTAGAAGATGTGTGCTCTGCAGATAACTTGACGTTGATCATGTTGGAAAGGTGTCAGTCCAAAATGCTTTGCAGCATAGGGTGATTTAGGTCTACCACGTTCGTGATAATTCGTATTTACTCGGGTTTGAACACTGTTAACCGGAGTCGGACGAACACGTAGTGTCAACATTTGATCTGCGAGGTCACCAAGCTGAGAAGCACTCAAATGATTGGATTGCGACATGAGAACGGCAGCAATTTCGGGAGATTGCGAAGAAATCAAACGATGTTTTAGGAGATCTTCATAGTCGACGAATTTCAAGGATTCGGCAGTACGACGCATGTCTTTCACATACAAACTAGGCTTACCCACAGGGACGCTATCAAGGAGGTGATTGAATAATTCAGGCTTCGATTTTTGAGTTTCTTGTATAACTGCGGATTTGAGATCAGAATAACTGGAACCATTGAGTACGGCAGTGTCTAATTTACCAACAAGATCAGGAGGTAGCGAAGACAATGCATGGTAGAATTTGGTAGAGGCAACGGTGATTCCACATAATATAAACTGGGCATCAAGAATGGCGAACCATGCCTGAGCATTGTCCTTGTCAAATTTAGGTGCTGTCACTGTCACTGGGGCTGAACTCACAGATGCCGTTGATGTTGTAGTCATTATGATTCGATGCGACGGGAATGTGACTTGCAATATTGTTTGGGCTGAACGTCAAGGGTTGGGCGATCGTCGGGCTCATCAATTGTAGTTAATTTTTGTTATTATTGTTCAATCTGACTCCAAAGGAAAAACACAAGTCACCACAATGTAATTCTTCTTTATTCATGTTAACACCAAGTTCGCATCACGTCCGACATCTTTAGACAATCGAGATTAGGTGGTTAGTTATTTAACTAAGGCGCGCGCAGCATGGCCGCCGACGATCTAGACAAACTCAGATAATAAAACGTTTTAAACAGGAACACATGGGCACGCTGAGAAAGATAACTATGACATGAATAGTTTTAACGATGAGGTGATGATAATTTAACTACTATTACAATTATACATATAAAAGATGATACTTAATAACAGAAAAAAGTAGCTAACACATAAGGACCACTATTATCAAGAGGTAGAGATAAAAAGTTTGTTAGCTTCACAGCAATACACTTATCGTAAAATACAGCTAAAGTTGAATATCCTACAAATGAACACGATTCGTCATACAAGCTGAGGGTCTTTCTGTGACCTTCGCAATTTCTGTGACCGACGAAATTTTACTGATCACTTCTCCTTTAGTTTTAATCATTTTAGTATATAAGTCGATTTTTCCATGTCTGTACATACACCTGAAGATGGTCTGAAATAGACTGAAACCGGTCGTGACACATCGACTTTTCATTTGTGAAATGAATTTGGGCAGCCTCGCGTACAGACTAAAATCAATTCACAAAGCAAGGCGGTAGGTACATGTCAGTAAAGGTATACAAAAAAGATAAAAAGGCCAAAAATTCAAGTCACTACTAATGAATGCTCTGCAGCTCCATAGTCTTTGGATTTCGATGCGCAGGTCTTGATGCTTTTTTTACATGTACATTTACCTTTTATATACTGATATTTTTCTATTTTCTCCTTCTATTTTTGACGGATGATATGGTCATCTGGTACTGTAACGTCAATTATCAGTGTCATCTTCTTTGATTTATCATACAGGACAGGTCTCCTAGCTTGGATTTGTGGATGTATCTATCGGCTGGAATGTCAAACTCCCATCTTGTAGTCTCCATTATCCATCACTCAAGGAAGTTCGTGTTTCGAGGAACACGTTGCTGTTTCTATGTTGTAGTGTCTCCAAATGTCACAATTATGCAAACCTCCGGTCACATTATTATGTCGACTGAGATATTGCGCGCTAGCAAGCTCTTTGCATGCAGTCAGTATGTGAGAGACCGCTTCATTCGATTCACAACACATGCAGCATGTGAGACCATGCTGATCTTCAAGGTGATAGCTTTATGGGCCTTAATGTTCAATCGCTTGGTCTTGTGCTGCTGTTAATAGATCCTCCGTTTCGATTTTCAGTTTGGCTTCTCTCAACCAGCTGTATCTTGACTTACTTGTGGCATGCTCTTCAATATGTCTTGCATATTGCCCATGGAGAAGTTTTTCCATGTCCGGAAGAAGCATTCTATTTCAAATCTCCATAGACATTATGCAGCAGTCAGAATTTTAGTGCAAAACTTCTCAGATATCCGCATTAAAAACATAGATTGTCACTTAATAATCAATGTAAAAAAAGGAGGATTCGTCTCATTGAGACATAATGAGATCAGAGACTTCACTGCTGGGTTATTAAGTGAATGCTACAAGTGCACCAGAGTAGAGCCTTGCTTAACTCCACTGTCAGGAGAATCATTTCCGACAAGCACTGTATAATCACTGATGAAGTTTGATGAGGATCGAGGGACAAACGGCGTATTTTGATGTGAGGGTGTTCAACCCGCTAGCCAAGACGTACCTTGATTCCGAACTTTCCTCTACTCATCGACAACATGAAGAATCAAAGAAAAGATCATACAACGAAAGGATATGCACAGTAGATCAAGGCTCCTTTACTCCGTTGGTCTTCTCATGTATCGGTGGTATGGCGAAGTACTGTCGTGCATTCTACAAAAGACTATCCGAAAAATTATCTGAAAAAGGGAATGTCGAATAGGAATACAGTAAGACCATAAGCTGGGTGAGGACTAGACTGTCTTTTCATTTGTTGCGTTCTTGTCTTTTATGTCTACGTGGATCTCGATCACTGTAGGCTATTTCAATGATGATTCACAAAATGTTGATATCGAATTTGTCAGTCGAGAAGCTGACTTTAGAATGATTGATTGTTAAGTGTTTCTGAACTATTTTCTTAAATCTATAACTCTTAATTGACTTTTCTTAATGGTCTTAAGCATATGTCTTATACTGCTAATGACGTGCATGTATTACTTACCTTTACTGACATTCTTACTGAAATGAACATGTATTTCTCTTCATTAAAAAAATCATTGCTTGTAGACATGATTTTAAAGTCATAGTTTTGCTATGTGAGATAACTGTAAATTAAAAATCTGATTGAGAAGGGCTGTTCGCCAAAATGTACTTTAGAAAAACAAGATAGAGTTGTCGATACGGGAGGTCAGTCATGATGATCAAGAAAAAGCAGGTTCTCTCCCAATTTTTACGACTTGTATTTCAATAAATAAAAAGCGAGTCACCCGACGCGTTTCTCGACAATTTAACCCTTCAGACTGTCTGTGTATAGACGAAACACGTCGGGTGACTCGCTTTTTATTTATTGAAATACAAGTACAAGTCGTAAAAATTGGGAGAGAACCTGCTTTTTCTTGATCATCAGAAAAACAAGAGCAAATTACTATCTGTGCGTCGAAAATCTGATTTAATCTTCTTCGTTTAAAACATTAAATTTTGTAGTCCTCAAAAATTCATTTTAATCAGAGTATACTGTATCGGATCAAAAAAATTGGAAAAAGATCTATTACATTTCAACCTAAGTGAGGTGTAAATCAGATGAATCACACTTTTAAAGGTGCAAAGTCGTGACTTACCTCACTGGTTGCTGCTGGAGGATGAAACTTCAACATCAACAATTCCCGTATATCTTCAACCGTGTGCAAACCTTTAGTAGCTTCGTTGGATATATATTTCCTGACAACATGAATCCCCTTTCTAAATGCCATAGACCGTATCTCATCTTCAGAAGGTGGCACGAATTCGTTCATTATGATGGCAAATCGTCAATATAATAACAAATGTCTAGAAGCCGCAGTTACCTTCCATCCAGCTGTAGGCTTTACTTCAACATGTGCCACTTTGATCTAATTGACGGTATCTTGAAGCGAGCGAACTATGGAACAGAGAAAAGAACTACCTCAGCAGAACATTTATTGATAACTGATGACAGTCGACAACATAGTGCGTCATCATTATTATCTGTAAGAGTGCTGTAGATGTTCAAGTACCGTAATCTCAAACAGATAAACATCAAACTTATTATACCTGAGTGAATATAATATTAGAAACATTGCATGCGTGCACATCCGATATTATAGAATTCCGAAACGATTAGGATTGAGTTTGATTATATTTGAAATCACTAATGTATAGGTCATGTCGGTAGTATATAAATTGGTAAAAATTTAGCTGTTTCAAAACTGCTCAAATAATTTTTTGGACCACGGGAACGTAATCTCCGCAGAAACTGAATCCTTTGATATAAAACTTTTTACTGTATACAGATATTTTTTGAGTCGACACTCTACCTATATCCCTACCCTGGTTGAAATATATCGTAAGATAAAAAAAGTAGAAGTTATTTCAGACCTACCACCAGAAAGTTGGCTTTCCCAATTTTTTATATATTTCATTCAAATAAATCAATAAATTTTAATCAGACAAGAATCTAATTTTTTTAAAGGATACTCAGATGAATCTCTTCTACGTTTTGTAATATAGGACTTTCTATAATGTTTTTTATCTAATTTATATTTGGATAATTTATATTATATGTCCATTAACTCTTGTTATACATCCATTACTTGCCATGAGTTCTCTTCTCTTTATGCTCATTTCCATTGTTCCAAAAAATCTCTTGTAACTTGTACAGAATTCATTCCTAGATTACAGTTCCAATTTTTTTAAAAAACTTCAATAAGCTTTGTAAGCATTGCATGAATATTTTAGTTGCTCTATTTAAGGTATTCGAAGCGTTGGGCAACTCCAAAACTTTTTATTCCGCGGAAAACCAGCAGCGATTTTTTCTTTTATTACTTAGTTCGTGACAGGGACATCAATGATATAAGATCTCTTATATCATAGATGTCCCTGATTTTGTAAAATAAAGATATCCCATCATCAGAGCTCATGGTATACGACCTCCACCAAGACATCCAAGATTACTGGTTGTTTAGAGATTAAAGGAATAAGTTGTGCATATTGGAATGTTGTCTGACGGCGATTACAGGGAATCAACTTCTCCTTTTCAAATCGTTGTTCTACTTGTAGTAATATTGATGAGCTTGGTTGGATAAACTGCAAATCTTAGAGTATTTTATATCATGAGGCAAAGGATCAGACAAACAAAGGAATGGCTAGCTATTCTCAACGACCAACTTATTGTGGTTGAGGTACTTGCAGACAATGGTACTATAGTAGGATTTCTATTAAACTATCTGTCAAAAATTGGATTTGGGATTGATTTAGATCTATCTCATACATTCTTTTGTAAAGCATTTTTCAGCTTCATCTTCTTGTGTTATGGCATATCAAATTACTCCATTCTTCTATTGTGTATCTCCAGATTTGTTGCTCTGCATCAACCTCTTCATTTTCGGAAAATTATGCGTCTTGAACTGTTGATTTGTGTATTTATAACATCCATTGTTTTGATCATTATTCCACCAATTATGCGTTTAGCAATGCTCTATGTGCATATCAAATCCAACAATGGTACGTTGAGTTACAAATGTGAAGGCACCGATAATTTTCCGATTTCAGACTTGGTTGCAAATGTTTTGGGTAGTATGATACCTATACTTATATTAATGGTTGTAATTACGATGTCATATTGTCACAGAATGAAGCCAAGACGACTGTCGCAACATGAATCGGCAAGCACAGCATTTGCCTTATCAGCTTTACATAACAACACAGCAGTGGCGGCTCTATGGATTTCTGTTAGGTCATGCTCATCAATTTTTTCGCATTATGAGGAAAAAAGTATGTGTGACAGTTATCATACGAGGATTTTTAACCATGCAACTGATGTAGCATAATGTAGCTTAATATCATGCAACTTAAGAAACAGTTACGAATTCGATGAACAAAATTTTAATCTCATTCCATTTGCATTTGCCCTTTCCTAATTATAATTCAAACATGCAGGCCGCCTACTTTTCACATCAGGTAATCCAGTGAATATGGTGTAGGGCTAGGCATAATTCTAATGATCTACATACTGTATCAGCCAAAATACGCTTAAAATAAAATTCCAGCCGTAGGCTACATGATTTGTATGTTTGAGTACATCCGATGATAATCTGATGCATGCGTAGCATATTATACTATTTGCTCCTAGACATATCTACATATGCAAGCATGTAGAAGACCACGGCTAAATTTAATCACCAGATAATGTATATTAAATAATATTCAAGTTCTAGTTATTTGAAGCATGCATTTAAGATAGTAAAAACACCGTCAATCGCACAAAATCACAAGCTGTATCAACATTGGAAGATATTGAATTACTTATAAAGGAAGTCAATTCGATGGGGTTTCAATCGTGCAACTGAGACTCGAGACATCTCATGATCTCACTACACCGATAAAATCAGCAGATTGCCGTCCAATCAGCTACCGTTAGTTGGTTGAAACGAGCTATACGTATCATTTGTGCTTCCCGTCCACGGCATGAGATGGAGTATGAAAATCGTCATCCGCAGATTTTGCTATTGTTCTCCCGTCAGATGATCCGGGCAATAACAAATGAGGTATGCTCGAATTGACTTGCGTTCCCCTGAATTTTTTAGAACAAGTTAGCTACTTGATAAATCTTAATTGAGTATGACCTTAATGTCACAGCAACATGATCTGACATAGTAATCAAATGTTGTCAAATGTAATCAAATGATGTTGGAAGTTTTTTGATTCAAAACTTTCCCTTTCTTGTGGTTGACATCGTTGATTTGTGTGGAGGAAAATTAGACAAAATACTTCGTCATGCTGAGCATGAAGGGCATGATCGCTAAAGCCGCCACTGCAACACAGTATCAGCTATTTGCTTGATACCCGGAACTCTAGTGATAATTGTACATATCATAATGGGTAGAAGAACTAGTAAAAATTGGGTTGCTCATTCGGCATTTGATCTTTTGGCACCGCTTCCAAAATTTGCTACGTTTTATATATTATACTACTTTTCCGGTCCTTTTAAAAACATGAGTGACAAAATAACTTATGATCGGCTGAAAAAGTGTCCCAGATTACTGTCATTAGCAAAGAAGTGTAAATGCAATATTTTTTCGCTGCTCGGGGTCAAGCAGTATAAAAGGATCAAGTAACAGATTATAGTTCAGCAGCAGATAAGGGGATCGTGAAAGAAACGTCATAATCCTCGAACATTATCTTGGGTTCATGAATCTGTAACATCATCAAACGCTCGTGTCATGATTTTAGAGAATGTAAACGTCATTATTTTGGAAATGCAGCCCAATATGCCCCTCTGTATGCCCAGATATATTGATATCTACATAATGTTGTAAATTAAGTAAGATGAGCAAACTGTCATTGCATTAGCGTTAACTCTCTGCACACTGAGATTTAAGTCGCATCAAAATGGGATGATGGCCTCCCCAAGTGCAATGCATTCTGTTTAGCAATTCCTATGTGAAAGTTTGTACCAACAGCCGAAGCTATGCAGTGAGGTTATTTAGATGAGAAAATTCGTCGAAATAGTAATTATTTTGTTGAACGGATAAATTTTTGTATGACATCATGATCACCGCCAAATATTCTGCATACTTTCAGCAATAATCGCTAGAATTGAGCACATGCTTCTCAGAGGAGGATATCTATTTAACAAATTAACCATGATTCATTCACAGTAGTGCTATCTTATTCATATGGTACAATTAGCCCACATCGAATTTTCACCGGAAATTTCCGAGTTATATATTTTGCACACAATTATCTGCTGAATCTGTCTTCTTAGCAATTTGTAGACGCTGCTCATACTTGATTTAAAGATGTCATTATCATTCTTAGCCTTTATGCAGCTTTCAATTTTAAATGAAATCAGCATGTTTTTAGAAAAGTTTTTGGCATATCAGAAGGTACAAATTGATGCACTTGTTTAATCCCTGGGAGTAGTCCTATTCAAAAATTTCAAACGGGCATTGATTACTTTGCTCAGTAATTCGGAAGATGCTTTCTTGACATAAAGTAAAATAGGATGAATCAGACACGAAATCTATTAATTTGCTCAATAACAGACACTGTGACGTGATGATTTATGTCAGTAATTATTGATGTAGGCCCATACATATGTATATACACGTGCATCATAGTGGCTATTAATGTAGGCCTACACACATGCAATGTGAAGTTTCAGAACACACTAAAAATTTTCAGACTTGCAGATCTAGTTGACTTCATCATAATTTACGGTGCTATCCACCTATTATCGCCGAAGCTTAACAATCAAATTCTCATCAATTTACATGTAGAAAAGGTCTTCTTTCAACCGAAATATATACATGTATATATGAACTGCAGGTATGCAAAATAACTACCCTACATTTTGCTTTGAGGTCAGATGGGAGCGCGACCGGAACTAGTCAGCTAACTGAAGTAAAGTGATTGTATATGGTAGTTAGCGCAAATTAGCAACAACAATCTGTTTATGATAAAATTAGACACTGTTGAAAGCAGGGATGCGGAGTCCTATCATTTTGATAGGAATCCGACTCCGACTCCGGGGATTGATAGGACTCCGGCTTTTGATAGGACTCCGACTCCGACTGCGACTCCGGGTGGCAAGTATATAAAGCCCAGTATTTGAAAAACAAACCGGCAACTTACATCATAGATCATTATAGGCTTAGCTGAACCTATTTTTAGGGATCATTGCTGCATCAATTATCAATCATTCTCGATGAAAGTTGATCAAATGTCGCTTTAAGTTGGATGCATACGACTCGGCTCCTCTCATCTTTTTGATGTGTCCTTCACATGGTTTTTCTCCAGTCTCTACCAGGTAGGAAAATCCCTCATCTTTCTCCAAAAAATATGAGTACACTTTCGATTTTGATATGCGCTTCAGAGGAACCATCACATACACGATTACCAAGAGAGGATGAGAGGTAATGTTCTCATACAAACTAGCATTTCATTTTTGTCTCTGATCTGACCTTTGTCGCGTAGGTGTGATCGAGGCTAGGAAGGCTTGTCTTCTCTACTAAATCACCGAGTGAAAAGACAATCCTGTTTTTCACTATCACGGCTCATTCCCTCAAGTATTACAAGCTTTTTCATTCATGCACTGCTGTCTCTGTACCTCTGTTTGACGGAGAAAGTTGACATCAAGACAGTGACAGCTATGCATGAGGATAAATAATTTACTTGTATTGTATTTCGGGTCTAGTTATAGGCCGGAGTCCGGAGTCCTATCATTTGATAGGACTCCGACTCCAGCAAAAATGATAGGACTCCGGGATTCCGACTCCACATCCCTGGTTGAAAGTAGCATCATAGAGTAAGTATATTGGGTAGAGTGGAAACTCAGCATTTATTAAATCCCCAATGTGTATGCACTTTCGATTTTATTAAATGAACTCGAGGGGATATAGTTGGTAATTGTTACCACATGTCAGATATGCAAATTTTTTGCAGTTTTAAAGAAATTGCCACGGATTTGAGTGATCATGATAGTAATGCAGAAGGAATGATGGCATTCTACAGATTCTCAGTGTCATGACAGCTTTGGAAATTTAATGCTTGTTAAATTAGCAATTCGATGGGTTCCTATTACTTTCATGCATCATCAAGAGCATTTTCTTAAGCGTGATCATATCACAGGCAACTGCAACTGGCAGAACAAAATCACATACGACAATGATTTCCATTAACTTTGAAAGATGTAGTTAGTTCTACATCACGATTCAGATTCAAGAAATAAAGCATGAATTTAGTGAATCATAAAATCATGCCCAAGAAATTGAATTAAAAACTTGAAATTTCAGCTAAGAAGGCAAAATAAGATCTCGAAGACTTCCATTATAATACGGCTCATGAAATTCCCTTGATCATCAGCTTAATTTCCGCGTAGCTAGGATGCTTATTAGCAAATATTCATTCCTTTTGATATCTAACTTGTTTCATACTACTTATATAGGGGGCGTCATCTCGGTAGAATATAAATTTGCAAAATTTTGACTTTCTTAAAGCTGTTAAAATAATTTTTTGGACCACGGGAACGTTATCTCCTCAAAAAGCTGAATCTTTTGATATAAAAATTTTCACTGTATACAGATACTTTTTTTGAGTCAACAATCTATTGCGTAGCATTAGAACCTTAATACACCGCCGCACCAGTTAAGTGTTCATGCCTATTTTAGACGCACATGTGCGATGGAGTTAACTGATATTTGCTCGCAACGTCCACATATAAACTCGAATTTTAGATAAACCAAAACCGAAACGTTGGTTTATTCTATATAGCTTTATAATATAAATTTCGCTTGAAGACCTTTTGTAAATTGATACTGCCTCTATGATATTCCAAACAATGACATCTGCTTAATTCTGGTTCCGTTGTTCCAAATGTTTTCATTTGCATCTGAATGTTTCGTATTGCTTTCGATTTTTTTGTGAATATGGTTTTGTTTTTCAGTGATTTGCCGGAAGCCGAGGAATATATTCAAATGCAATCAATAGAAAGTATTTGCAGCTTAAGGCAGGAGCATCATTCATTATTTTTCCTTATTTGCATTAGACCTTTCACTATAGCTTAAAAATCAATCATTTAAGTGATATATCGAGATTTTCGTTATCTCATTTCAGAATTTGACTATTTCTTCAGAAGTTGTTATCTCCACATGGATCATCAACTACTATTACTGATAATCAGTGGCGTCACGTGCGCCCAGACCAAAGGCCTTCCCTCGGCATTGGAATACTATTTCTATACCAGACATTTTTTATGTTGCAATATTAATTTTCATAAAAGT
Source organism: Prostheceraeus crozeri (assembly GCA_907163375.1). Taxonomy (NCBI): domain Eukaryota; kingdom Metazoa; phylum Platyhelminthes; order Polycladida; family Euryleptidae; genus Prostheceraeus; species Prostheceraeus crozeri. The sequence continues at coordinate 92,266 of CAJQUW010003408.1, forward strand.
TGAATTTCTAAAAACAATTTTCCGAACATTTTTTACGGCCACGCGACCCACGTGACCCACCTGACCCATGACCCACGACCCACTTCCAACTCTGCTCCCGGACCACAGGCCTTCGCTCGGCATTGGAATACTATTTCTGTACTATACTTTTTAATGTTACAACATTAATTTTCATAAAAGTTGAATTTTTAATAACAATTTTCCGAACATTTTTTAAGGCCAAGTGAATGTGCACATGAGAAGTGATTGCTCATGTCTCTTAACCGCCTTCCTCAAAGAACTGATTACTATATCCCCTATCTGTCAAGACCACATTTTCTCGAGAAAAAGGAGGCAAGATCAACAGTTTCTTGCGCTTCTCATGGCCGGTCAGCCGCTCACATGTTTGAAATTTTGATGCATTAAAATGTCTTGTGTATTTCTTATTTCTTTCTCTGTGAGTACTTTCAATTTTTATATCAGGTGTTGTTGGCCTACATTACTTGACGACAGTCATTTTTTCAGTATATTCCCTTCGCAAGAAAGGCGTGGTTATGATCTCATCTGCAGTAATAAACATAGTCTCACATCAATCACGTAAAAACAAATTATGGAATTCTACCGAATCTGGGTGTTCGAGTCAGATGCATTATTCTGCATTCATTGGAGAACGCACTCATCATCTGATCTTGTCTTGTCTGAACGTCAGCCATCTGCTACTGTTGACGTAGTGGCATCTCTGACATAAAGTGAATCCAGGAACAATTGGGTTGCGCTTCCCCTACTTCATTTAGATACCGCGCCTCAATCAAGAATCGCGTAGAATTTCATTGCAAAAATTGGAGAAGGCTATCGGTCTCGGCGGTCTTCGGCATCATGTCTATCAGAAAAGCCAATGTTGGCGCGGGCGCGTGCGCCTACTGCCTCACACGCTCTTTCGCTCTGTCTGAACATCAATGCTCCGTCTGAACACACGACAGTTGGAGCAGGATTCATGGCCATGGTAGTCTGTAACGAAAGAATACCACTAAGTACATTCATGATCATCAGAGAAAAGAAAATCCTTAGCTTAGCAGTGACATAAGAGGTGGCCCTTAAGAGGACCTTTTTGCTGCGTTCACATGATTTAAAGTTTGTCACCAAAGTCTAACTCTTCGTCATCGTCCAGTAAATTAAATGTCTTGGGCTTAGGACCCAAATTAAGTTTCAATTCCTTAAATGACTTGAAGGTAAAGCGTCTAGGTGGTGGCGATGGTTCTACGAAATAGGCTTGTATAATCATCGGCCACACACTCTCCTGCGCCTCTCTTCTAAAATGTTGGTAAGGTTTATGCCACACAGTCATGACACTCACTTGTAAAATTTGGAAACAGGATTGAATCGGACAAAATTGAGACGGAGAGTGGCTTGTGCAAGTCACACACGCTTTTCAAGTCAAGAGAATGAAATGAAGAGAAAATGGGGAGATGACTGCTTTTATAGGTTCCTGCGAATCCACACTTGACACTATGAGAGCCAATCAGAGTACTCCGTTTCTCCCCTGACTTCGTTGTGGCAGGGAAAAGGAGGCACGCAGACGACTGACTCATGATTGCTTTTCCCAATTCTTGTAGTCAAATCTAGTTTAGCACATTGAGTTGAATATGAATGTGTTTTATACGACACAAGAGCAAGTTGGATCCATGCTCATGAAATGAATCTAGGCGAGATGCAATTTTCGCCATGTGTCGCTGATAGAAATCTTTAGGATCATGCAACGTCTCTGCAGAATATGATGCAAAATGAAACACTACACGTTCGCCCGCATGTTCTTCAGTCAGCTTCTCAAATTCGATCTCTGCAACTAATCGTCCTTTCACATCTTTATTCATCAAACTATCCATGAGCTGTTGGAAAACGGAGTAACCTTTAGCGATAGCAAATTCCAAGTCTGCCTTTTCATGATGAAATGAGATGATAGTATGGTGCAAGATGAAATGAGATGCTAGGATTTCAATAAAAAAATCTTCAAACTCCACATGGGATTCTTTCATAATCAGAGGAGAGAAATTAGGACAAAAATTATGTGTTATTTAGGTATGGCCCATCATATTTCCAACATTCATTATTGAATGGAAATCTAAAACTGATCAATGAATGTATGTACAACTGGTTGTCAACAAGAAGATGAAGTGTTTGTAGATTCGAGACAAATATTACAATAAGTTCAGTGAGCAGAAGTTCGCAAATGCATAAATATAGGAAAACAATCATACCGCCCACAACAATGGTGTAGATAAGTGAGTAGTATAGGGTATAGGATTCGGCGCATCGCTTCGCTCAGCACCGAATCCCACACCTAGGTAGTTACAAAAAATGAAAAAATACAAAAAAATAGGGTCCTCCTGAAATTTATAAAAAAACAGACAAAATAGATACAAAAAAATGAAAAAATACAAAAAAATAGGGTCCTCCTGAAATTTATAAAAAAACAGCTAAAATAGATGCGAAATGGGAAAAATACAATGTTTATGACCCATGAACAAAAATATTCATTTAAAAATGGAAGATGAAAAAACAAAAGAACCATCAGCCCCTTTATATCCTTTATTATCATATGACATAAAACCTTCGGTTCCCAATGAAATGGATATAGCAAAACACAAAGATAGAGTCAGGTACAGGAAAGATAAGGAAGCCCAATTATTACTTAAACTAGAACATTATAATAAATTAAGAAAGAGATGGACCATAGCTAAGTAGCCGCTCTCACTATTGTCATTTCGTCTGGCGTTCTTACAATTCCTGTTGTCGCTACTGCTTTGTGATACAATTAGATTTTAGTTGCCAGCGCACTCACATGACGACAAAACAATTGCAAACTGTCATCAGGTTGAAGATCGTTATGGCAACGGTGGCAATCTGTCATTATATCGTGTACGCTAGAAGCAAAGTTCTCATTTGCAATGACCTCCGCCAGCAAACTAGAGAGAGAATTTTGTTGCTTCGGGGATCAAGTTGTGCCTCTTATTTCACCAGACCATCTTGATTTCTTCAAAACGATATCAGCAAAGTGGAAACGAAGAAGATAAAAAGAGACAAGTGTTTGAAATAATCCGAGATTCATTCAAGGATGTTGACAGCAGCAATTTACCTGTATTTCTCGAGAAAAAGGATATTATAAGTACATCATCGTGCATATCTTCATTGAATAAACTCATTACTGATCAAATTATTCAAATTATCAAAGAACTATCCAAACTTAGCCAATTCTTCTCTATCAATTTACTTTGTGATGAAGCATTTTACATATCTGGAAGATTTCATTGATCATGAGAAAGAAGAAGAAAAGCGAAGATTAGCAGAATCCATATTTGATTCACCCAATGTGCAACAAACTGAGCAACAACTTGTGCAGCATACTGGCCTCACGCAGGAATTAGAGGACTTGTAAACGTTGGACTCTACTTTATAAGTAACAAGTAGTAACATTTATTGCAACTTATTTGACTGGAGACTGAAAAATGACAATGCCATTTTCAAATTGGATTTCTGTTTTCATCTAAATGTTGGACTCTACTTCATAAGTAACAAGTAGTAACATTTATTGCAACTTATTTGACTGGAGACTGAAAAATGACAATGCCATTTTCAAATTGGATTTTTGTTTCATTTAAAATGACTGACCTGATCGAGTTTTTTAAATTATATGGAACGCAAACTACGACAAATTTCGACCTAAAGAAAATCGCACATCAATTGGGAATAAAGAATTTTTATGTCCTAATGAGAGACGAATTACAATTGATCAAAAATAAGCCAACTGTAAATTTCATAACGAATCTTCACACTTCAGACCAAAACGGCGTACATTGGTCAGCAGGCGTTAAAAATCATCAGCAGAACTATTATTTTGACTCATACGGGCTTCCACCTACGAATGAAGTAAGAGCAATACTTGGCAATGGAATTTATAATACATTTCAAATTCAAAAACCGGGAACAACTTATTGTGGTCAATTATGTTTATACGTTTTGTACAAATTACAAAAAGGAGTACCATTTCTAGATATAATGTTAGAGTTAAACGATAATAATTAAAGCTCGGTTTTCTGTAATTCGTTTTCATAGAATCTACCTTTGATATCCTCATTATCTAAATCTATAATTTCATAAGTAAACGGATAAGTTTGATTTATTTTAGAAACTTCAAATATCTCTTTAGTCCAGTATCCGACGAAGCCCTTTTCAAATTTGTTCTTGTATTTAAATATTCGTACCCTATCTCCAATCTTAAATTTCGGCTTACGTTTCTGTAAATTCGGATTACTCTCATTCGAATAATTATTTTCGAATATTTTCTTTCGTATCAAATCGGGGTCGTCAGAAGCATTCTTTGGAGTTTCTTCAATACCTGAATGAATCTTATTGTTATACTCTTCTACAACTCCTGGTAATATCTTCAACCATTTCTGATTTCCTTGCTCAGTAAATTTCTTAAAGATCTTACCTTTTAGCGTTCTATTAAAGCGCTCTATTACTACAGCCTTTCCTGCATTTTCTGTGGAATAAACAGTTTCAAATAGTGGCTTTACGTTTCTATTATAAAATTCCGACCCTTTATCAACGAATAGCTTTTTTGGCTTTCTAAAACTTTCTTTAAAGATTTCTTCAAACGCATATTTAACTGACAGACCACTTTTGTTTTTTAAAGGCTTTACCCAAGCGTATCGTGTATATAAATCTATAACGGTCAATGCGTACTTAAACCCTCTTTCATTAGGCATATTAATTAGATCAGCACTCCAAATATCATCTTTATTAAATACTTTTACCTTCAATAGATATTTCGGCTTTCTGTATTCCCTATGAATTTCAGACGCATAGCGGCTTGGGTCATTCGACATTTTGGACGCGTAGGTTCGAGCGTTGCTCTCAGACAACTTTGCTGCCGTTTCATTCAACGAAGTTGACGGAACTAAAGTTTTATCTATCCCCTGGCCAAAAAGCATTTTTGCTTGTAAAGCTTTCTTAACAAACATTCTTTCAATTTTTTCTCTAAATGTAGGATTTTGAATACTATCTAATTCTTGTATCATTTTCTTATCTGCTTCATGTCGAGAACTTAGGTCATGATTTCGATAAGCTAAATCATGTTTATAAGCGGCGGCGTCTACTCTATTTATTGGTTTACTATTTTCTCTAGGCGTGTCATCATCGTTTAATCTTAAATCTAATCTTGTGCCGGGACCAGTAAAATTATGCCCAGGGAAATGTTTCTCCTTCGAATATTTACTCCAAATAAAGCCAGGAAAGTTTTCTAATGCTTTTTGTATATCGTTACCTTCGTAACGCTGGCAACCGGAAGTTGGATCACCACCGAAGTGGTGTGGAACTTTGTTCTTGTCACCTTTTAAGAGATAATCCATTAGATCTAGATTTGAAATCCTTAAGTTATTCAAATTCATTTTTAAAGATTAAATCTTATCGCACCATACTAGGATTTAGATATATGCCAGATCCGTCTTTTGTTTCTTTTATTTGAATTAAATCATCAATATTGTGTAGGACATTTTTAAGAACTCGTTTCCCTTCATCAACTAAATTTAATTTGCTAATGAAATTATCTACTATTCCGTCACCTCTAGCAGCTTTCTCTAACTCCCTATTATGACGTTTTTGCTCTTCTAATGCTGCCTTCTCTGCTTTATTTTTATTTACTGCCTGGACAATACCAGCTGTCCCGCCTGCAACACTTCCTGCTGCTGCTATACCACCTATGATTAGCGGAATTAATGGGAGAATTCCGCCATTCTTTTCTTCTTGTAATTTGATATTCTCTATCATTGGTTTACTTATGTAATACTTCCTTTTGTTAATTGTAATAGTTTTAGGGGTATTTCTGTCAATGATGTTACGTAGTTTTAATTCAACCGTTTTATTATTCACTTGCGCCATTTTTTTTAATAAAAAATTTATAGTCTTGGGTTTTTCTAACCAATCGGAGCGAAGCTCCTCTGGCTTTAGCCTATCGACGAAGTCTTGGGTTTTTCTAACCGATCGGAGCGAAGCTCCTCTGGCTTTAGCCTATCGACGAAGTCTTGGGTTTTTCTAACCGATCGGAGCGAAGCTCCTCTGGCTTTAGCCGATCCTAACCATTTTTCCATTAATAATTTCAATAGAATATTCGGCGTCTTCTAGCAATAAACCATAAGCCATCAATGATGTTGTGGAATTTGCCTTTTCAATATTAATTGTCACATCACAACCGGTCTTGATAATATCTTCAGATTGTGCACTTAAATCAAAACAGAAAACAGGATATAAATTCTTCCAATCTACAGGATTTAATTGTGCTTCTACTCCAAATTCTCGGCACAAATTTCTATAAGCATCATATCCTTCCATGAATTGATTATTTGCGTTATCAAATCTCAATGGATCAATAGGATAACGTGTTTGATTTAATGAAATTTGTAAACTTTGAATTGAATTAATATGGAAAAGATTATTGTTCTTATCGAAACTAGGCGTTTCATTCTTTTGAAAAGTGAGCAAAAAATATCTTGGAGTATTTGATGTCCTTGTGAAATGCCAGTTAAATCTTTGTTCAGTAAAAGTGACAGAGCTCGCGGTACGCTTCATAAAACTTACTGGAATTGGTTTATTAGTATCTAATCGTTTCGTAATAGTTAATTCAACCTCTAAACTAGGAGTAATGTGCTTAATCCACCATTCAAGTCTATCAATTTTTAGGTATGCTTTCTTCCCAGCCTTTCCATAAAATATTGATTCATTATTTACAGTGCGATGAACTATGAGTTTGAATTTTAAGTGATATGATATTTTAGTGTAATCTAAATACCCGAATAATGGAGACAATGACCAATTAACAGTTTGTTTACTTTTATTATTAAAATTGCGTCTTTTCTGGTATGAGCTATTTTGTGTACTGTTTAACTGTTTCACTATGTTTTCTACATCTTTCGCAATTCCTGCTGAATCTGTTCCAGTGTGAGTTAAATCATCTTTAAGTATGCCGGTATGGTTATCAGGTAACCATCCTTCGATTTCATGCATTTTAGTATTTTCACCTATTGTTACAAATCGAAGCATTGAATCAATAATGCCAGGTGAATCACTTATGGTTTCTATATTTTGTGTTGCAACATCTAAACGCATTTGTGTGAATAATCTTGGGAAGAAATTGTTTTCTAATGTAATATTATCCGTAGCCGGTAATGGTGTTGTAAAATTAGCATCAGAATAGAGAGAATATTCACAGTGTAAAAATGAATCGGGTAAATATAAATAACTTTGTTGATTGTCAACTTCAAAAATTAAATCGCCTCCTGTATTCACTCTACCTGAAGAACCGGGGTTCATAGCAATTCTTATATAGTCATTCTTTTTTTGATTGTAACTGGTGAACGGGGGATCATCTAATTTAAATTTATTTTCAATCAGAGTTGCCATTATATTTTTTTATTAGAAAAAATCAGTGTGGTACTAGAATTTTGCTAATCCATTTCCTCTCATTTCTTCAATTGTTTTTTCATCATGTTTACTTTCCATCTTCGCTAATTTAGCAATTTTGTTTTTTGTTTCCTCTGAGAGCTTTTTGTCTTTTTGCATTTCTTTTGCGTCATTTCTAAGTTTGCGAATAGCTTCTAGTTGCTTTAATTCGTTTTGTGACTTAACAGCATTCGATATTGCACTAGCTGTACTACCTATAGCAGCTGCTCCTTTAGCAGCAGATGAAATCAAATCTTTATTATTTTTAATCAAGTTAACGATACTTCCGATACCAGAAAAGATGCCAGCTCCTTCTGTTTGGACGGCACCTGCAGTGCCTAGGAACTTTTGTGTTCCAACAGTTTCTATACTATCATAATGGTACACAGGATTCATACGTGGTTCATGAGCAATTTTATTATTTGAAGCAAAATGCTTAAGATTGTGTTTATAAATTATAGGCATTTTTTTAAGCTTAAATTTGACTTTTGGGCCGATCGGCTAAATTCTATTAAGATTTACGTTTGTGAATGGACAACAACTTCGCGGTAACTTTATTAATTGCCTGTTGCACTTTATCTATTGCGTCAAGCAGCGTGTGATGAACTTTAATTTCTTTTTCATTTACTTCTATTTTTTTCTCACTTTTCTTTACTTCTGTTTTAAGAGCGGCCAATTGAACTTTAATATTATCGAAATTCGTTTTAAGGGTCTTCAAGTCACTAATCTTTTGTTTAAGTGCTTTAACTTCATTTATCATTCTGTTCATTTGCTTTACTTGTTGTGTGATACGGCTACTTAATTCATCAACACTTTTTTGGAATGTGGATTGCAGCTGCTGTAAGCGCTGTAATAATTTCCGATTCTTTTCGCTTACTTTTTCTAACTCTTCTTTCAGTTGTTTATTTTGATTTATATTCTTTGCAATGGCAGCCTTTAAATTTAGTGATAACAGTATCACAAGTTTTGAATGTTCTGTTATTTTTTTATGAAGTTTTACTATATCTGCTTCTAGATTTCCATGTTTGCTACTTAGGTCTGTTAGCTTTTCTTGCAGTCTTTCATCATTCTGCTTTACCAGTGACACAATTCTATCGAACTGTTTATCAACATATTCTTTATTTGCTAACTCAGTACTTTGTTGTGGAAGAATAGAAAGATGTAACGGACCTGTTAAAATGTCTCCAGTTTTCATGATATAGTTGTCTAGTTCTATTTCTGATTCTTGATTATTCGGTGTGTAAGCACACCCGCCAACATTTGTTAACATCATTTTTTTTATTTAAAAATATGTTATCCAACAATTCATCATTAAATAGACATATGAGAACATGTAGTGATTGTGGAAAAAGTGTAACATCTAAGAACTTTATGCGTCACCAAAAAACATGTCAATCACCATCACAACCAAAAGTAAAAGATAGACAATGTCCGAATTGTAATAAGTTTTTTACTAGTCAAGGTTTCTTGAATCATTCTAATTCATGTGCTATTAGTACACGAAAATGCACTAATTGTCAAATAGTTAAGCTCAAAACAGAATTTTATGATAGTAAATACCGATGTAAAGAATGTTTAAAAACACAAGTGAGATGTAACAAGTGCAATAAAGTTCTGTTGGAGAGAAACTTCTCACGACATGCAGCAATTTGCCTGATTTAATTAATTTTTTATCCGTAGTAGTCCGACACTCACCTGAGCTTCCGTAATAGTCCGGTGCTCTTTTGAGTGTTTTACCTTCATTTGAGCCCCGGACTCAATAGTCCGTACTAGTCCGGAAGTCCTACAGAGGTTAAACACTCAAGTGAGCACCGGACTATTACAGTTGCTCAACTGAGTGTCGGACTAGTTGAGAGAGTTTGAGACAAATTTTCATATAAAAAATCAAAAAAATGAATTATGAAAAATCGTATTCCGAAATTCCCAATCGGCCTCCCATGCCCGTCAATCAACGTGAACAAAATAATGATTCGCAATCTTTATTTTCAGAAAATTCAGATCTAGGAAGACTCTTTGGGTTTCTGAAATTTCATTGTGTGAAAATTATTATTCTATGTGTTCTTATCTATCTTATTTATTGTTTCATAAACTGGTTAGGGTTCTTACAAACAGCAGAACAAACGAAAATTACATTTTATAAAAATCAAACCAAAAACTTTAAAGGTTGGAGACCAGTTACTCATGACGACGACAAACCTAAAGGACGTGCTGCACAAGAGAACTTACATTTTGTTGTGTATGGTAAGACAGCGAGCGGAAAGACTACGTTTCTTAGAAGATATATAAATCAACATTTTCCTAATGAAACAAATGTACATGTGTTTTGTCTACAGGCAGATGAATGGCAAGGATACTCAAATGTTTACGGTGAAAAAGATTTATGTATGTTAGAAGATATGGAAACTTTTGCTGGGACATACGAGCAAAAGTCTTTACTAGTGTTAGATGATGTAGCTAGTTTAGTGAAGCAAAAGAACATATCAGAAATATTCACAAAAGGTCGTCACCATCATATACAAATTGTAGTATTAGCTCATAAAGCCTGTGACGTGGATAATAAGATTAGAGAAAATGTGGAAACCTTTTATACAACTACTCAAAATAATGCAGCATTCTTTGAGGATATTAAGAAAAATTATAAACTAACTTTACCCTTAGCTAAATATGTACATGTTAAGTACGGTATAATACGGGTTGATACTATTTTGAATCAAATGCAAGTGTATGATAGCGATCTAAATATACTATTGGATACTGAGCATGATTTTTATAGTAATGCAACAGATTTTGACATTAGTCTCTACGCAAGTGCTAAGAACTTGTCGCCGCATAATATAGAAGAAATAACAATTTTTCTAGAAAACGAATCACTTGAACCACTAACAATCATACCCGAAACATTTTATTTCTATTTCGATCATTATTTGAATAATATGTTAAAAATTAAAACCCCTGAACGATTAGAGAATAGAGATGCACTAGCCGTTATTAGAACAGGCATTAATGATTTTCGTGATGTACTAAAAAATGTACACCCTCTAGTCAGTGATGCTAAAAGTACATTGAGTGACATAAAACCAATATTAAATGAGTTTAATAATATGTAAATTTTTTTCTTTTTAAAATATGGAGTATAAAATAGAACACGTGCCAGTTTTAAAAGATTATCGTCATCCTACAAACCCTGTAAATTCAAAACAATCAGTTAAAAGTCAATATCATCGAAAATATATGCAATTCGTGCAAGATTATAAAATAAAACATGGTATAAGAAGTTACGCTAAAACAAAAGACTTTCCACTGTGTCTACGAAGTTTCAGAGTATTCTTAGCGTATAATAATTTATGGTGGTTGGTTAATAAAGAGCGATTAACAGTTTACGATTTGGAAACATTAAATGAACTAAATATTCCTGTGTATATGTAATTAAAAACATAATTTTTTCTTTTAAAAATATGAATTGTAAAATGAGTAACAAATCAACACATACACTTGACGAGTTAATAAAGAAACAAATTGATGAGTTTGATGCACAAATTAAACGTAGTCGTAAACGTAGTAAAGACACACCAATTCCCGACATATTCTCTGATGATAGACTTGGAGATGATCTATTGAATCTGTTTAATCCGAACGCTATCACGTATGAAAATGAACTTTTTACTCATGTAGTAAAGGATATACGCGACCTTTTGCGGAATGGGAAAGTTTTAAGTTTATTGGGTGTAATAAACAAAGAAGATGGAACCACAATAGAAAACTTTTACGCTACGTTTTATAATAAAAATTCATTTGAAACATGGTTTCTTAATCTAGAAGAGAAATCCGATGCTAGTGAATGGATTTTTACAGGTAGTATCAAATACGAAGATTTTGGCATGAAACTCGTGCAAAGATCACATAGAGGCGCTGGTATTAATATGAAATATAGAATCAAAGAATACATCGGGCAATATTGTTACATTCCTTCTGAGGATTTCTGCTTTATAAAATGTTACATCACCTTACGTGGGTTCAATCAAGAACAAGCTAACATTATGTTTGAGATGTTTAATGACTTTTTATATAAAGAGAAAGCTACATCTAGAACAGGAGTAATGGCAAACTGTAAATTTTCCCAATTCAATAAATACTTTGGAGAATGTGTACAGTATTATAGTGCTACTAATCGGCATTTAAATCCCAGAGGTATTACAACACCTTATAGTTATGTTTATTACAATTATTTTCACGAAGGTTCATCAATAGGTCATTATTGTTTAATCAATAAATTCCATAAAGCAGAAGCTATTAGAGAAATTGAAAATAATTTCAAACCAATATATAAAACTGTCACTGATGAAAATCTAACAACACTTCCGTATAAGACCATAACAAAGAAACCAATTGACTATGGTTCAACATATATATGGGATCTCGAAACTTATCCAGATCCTCGTTGTGCAACAGCTCATCCTATTCCTTATGCTTTAGGTACTATCAATTTCAATAAATTCATGTGTTGCTTACCGAAGCAAAGATTGGAAGAAATAGACGCACGATTGTTACGCGATATGATTAAAATAAAAAAGAGTCAAGATCCAGCGGAAATTAAAGAACTTAAGAAACAGGTAAGTGAATATAATAACTTAACTGAGCAAGAACTTAACAAACTTCAACGTTGGGTGAAAATCTTTATTAGGAAACATAATGAATGTCCGATCGGGGGAAACCCAGAGGACGTATGTCCGATACATCAATTTTTCAAAAACCTTGGATCTTTTAATCATTCGAAAGTAACTTTAATAGCACATAATTCATCAGGATTCGATGCATATTTTCCACTCAAATCTAATTTTAAATTAACTAAACCACCGCTTAAAACATCACGAGGAATACTCACTGCTTCTTTACAAAATCCTTATACAACTGAAAGTGTTAGTAAGTATATCCAACGTTCCTCTAGATCTAAGCAACTAGGTGACTCTACAAAACGTAACATAAAACCAAGCAAACCTTTACAAACCATTGTAATGAAATGTAGCTATCAACACGTGAAAACAAGTCTTTCCAAATGGTGCGAGAATTTTAAAACCCCTACCAATATGTGTAAATTAAATTATGAAATTGGTGAAATTACACATGACAATTATCTAGAAAAAGAACATGAGTGGAAACCGTATTTAATTAACGATGTTCTTTCATTAGCATTTTGTATCTACAAGTATAATAATGTTATGAAAGAATTAGTTGGTGAAGATATAACTACTAATTTAACATCCTCCGCTTTAACATTTAACGGTTGGATGAAGAGTGTACAAGAAGACAACATAAATATTCATTCGCATACTGATTTATGGACTAGGAACTATGTTAGAAAATCTGTTAAAGGTGGAAGAGTGTCAGCAAATATAAGACATTACGAATCTCCATTTTGTAACATCTTGATACCAATATTACAACGATATTTTCCTGGTCATAATAATAATAATAATTTAATAGATTTAATGAAGCAGTATAATCAGTTGCAAGACAAGAATGCTCTCTGTAAAGAAATTAAACATAAACTACTCGACCAACGAAATGAATTCTTAATGGCTTTTGATGCAACATCTTTATATCCATCAGCTATGTATGACGAACATTCAGAATACCCTAAAGCTGAATCGGCTAGAAAATTTAGACAAGAAGAAGAACAAGCAGTATTATATCAATTTAACACTCAATCATTTCGCCCTAAAACTGGAATATTCACAGTTGTGTTTCATTATCCTGATGAGATGTTTTTTCAACCAGTTCCTGCGAAAGATAAGGTAAAGAATGAAAACAATTGTAACCAAGAAATAATAAGGTTTAGGAATGGAACGTGTTATGATGTATTAACTTCTGTAGACATACAGGAAATTGTTAGATGTGGCGGGAAAATATTATCTATTACAGATGGTATAATTTATGAAGAAAATTATCACATTTCACCATTTCGCAAATACATTGAAAAGCTCTTCAATTTAAGAAAAAAATATAAAATAGAAGGAAACACTGTGGGCGATGAGTTAATTAAATTATTAATGAATTCACTATATGGAAAAACCGTACAAAAAGACATAACCACTAAATATCATTTATGGAATGAAAGTACATTGAGAAAAAATTTCACTCAAGAAGTAAAAGATTTTGAAAAAGTAAATGATGAACAATTCTTAGTGAAAGTAGAAATGGAAGACGATGAATTTCTTAAAGCTAATATTACAGACACTGAAAAGACGACCAACGGTCTGAGCAGCTACGCTACGACGACCAACGGTCTGAGCAGCTACGCTGCGACATCATTCATGCCATCACATTTAGGTTCTTTTATTCTTGCTCACTCTAGAAGAATCATGAACAACTTTATTTTAGAAATTAATGGTTTCAAAGAAAAATACATTCATTATACCGATTCAGTAACAGCTGACACACCTGTAATATTGAGAAAGAACAATTTATTATTTATTTCTAGAATAGATAGTATTGTAGACAACTATGAAATCAATCCGTTTGAAATTAATGGTGATATGAAAGAAATTTCATTAGTTGATAATTTAGAAATTTATACTCATAATGGATGGAGTAAAGTAAAAAAAATTATTAGGCATCTTACGAATAAACGCATTTATCGAATAAGAACAAAAATGGGAATAGTAGATGTTACTGAAGATCATTCATTGTTAGATGAAATGAGTAATGAAATAAAGCCACAAGAATTAAATATAGGAACAAATTTACTACATAATAAATTATTTTTACACGACAATACAATCACATTGAAACAAATTTTATATGATATTTATATTCACGAGCCACCTAATTTAATATGTAAACGTGCATTTATAGAAGGGTTCTTCTTAGGAGATGGTTCTGCTGGAATCTATAATTATGAATCAGGAGTCAAATATTGTTGCACTTTAAATAACCAAGATCTTAACCTCTTAATGAAATTAAAAACATATATTAATCAAGCTTATAACAATGATTGTAAAATATATGATACAATGAGATCATCTAGTGTATACAAACTTAATTTTCAAAATCCAAAACAATATGCTATATACTTTAGTGAAAATTATTATAATCAGTTTAAAGAAAAACGCGTTCCTTGGTATGTTCTAAGTGCAGAATATCATATTAGATATTGGTTCTTTGTTGGATTTTATGCAGCTGATGGAGAAAAGAAATCATACATTACGAGAACATATACACCCATGATTCGCTTTAGTCAAAAAAACAAAGAAAGCTTTAGTGGATTATACAATTTAGCATCATCACTTGGTATGAATTTAGTCGTAGAAGAAAGACAAGATAAACCATTATGCTTTAATGCATATCAAGTTAAAAATGATATAACCAAAGATGTCACCACTGTAAGATATTTAAATAATGACCCACAATATGTTTATGATATTGAAACAGAAGATGGCACATTTAATTGTGGTTTTCCATTGATTGTAAAAAACACTGATTCAATATATATTTCCAATGAGCTCTTCAATAAATTAGATGCTGCTAGATATGTTGGTGGGGAATTGTGTCAAGGGAAAAATGATTATGGAAATGGGGGAATTATATATGGATTGTTTATCGCCCCCAAAATAAAATATTGTATTACTGTAGATGAACAAGGGAGACTTAGTGAAAAGAAAACATTTAAGGGTTATACAAAAACTAAAGTAAAAGTAGAAGATTTTCTAAAATTATACCATGGGGAAACATTGACAACAATTGTTAATAAACCATGGAAAAGATCTTTAGAAACTGGTATTAGTATTCCTGATAAAAATAATAACACTGAAGAAAAAAGATTCACTGGTAAAATAAATATTCTTAAACGTCAAGCGCCTAATGCAAATGGTATTATGCTCCCCTATAGCGGAGAAGATGTACAAGACGAAATATTTCAACGAATAAAAAAAGAATGTAATATAATTGAATACAATGATAGTGAAGACTGGGAAGAGGAATTATAATACACTAGTCAGTGAACAAATGTTCTATTCAGAGTTTTACTCTGCGAACAATTGTTCGATAACTCTATCATGTACTTTTTTATCAATATTGACTGTGATAAAACCATAGTCGTTTGCCCAAGCATTGTTACACGATTGTTTAAATTCATCTTTATCTCTTATACATAAGTCTCTTAACAAATCACTTAGGTTTCTTTGGTTGATTTCGAAAAGCATAAAAATATTAGCATTCTTTCTAATAACACTTCCATCTAATGAATACATACTTTGTGTTAAATAAAAAACACTACAGTTATTATGTCTGCCTCTTGTAAAATAATTTCTCTGTACTGCCTGATTTCTGTCATTAACACAATCATCAAACACCACACAATGTTTTTTCGTTTTATTTAGTTTACTAGGATCTTGCATATTGCCACTATCATCTATTAATTGTATCGTTATGTGTTTATTTTTATTGGGTTCTACTAGTTGTTTATTTTTCGCTGCTTCTTCACACCAGGAACTTATTTCTTCTTCATACTCCGATTTTTCATATTCTTCAAACAGTGAAGCTATAGTTGATTTCGTAAGATTATTTTCAAAACCATGTTTCAAAAATTGATAAATAGGTTGTTCTGCTGTTGTTGTATAAATGATAAGATTGTTATAATCCAAAAATTTGGGTGTCGTGAGAATTTTAAATAATAGATATGTTTTTCCACAACCTGATCTTCCACAAATAACTGATAAAACTTTATTTGACAAGTTATGATGATGATTGAATTTCACTTTCTTGTTTAGTGGATATTTTTCACAACTGTTTTCACTCATTTTTTAAGTCAATATTTTTTAATCATACCTCCCGAACCAAAAGATCTATCATAATTTCTTCGCCTCCAAAATTTATTTCCTTTCCTTTCTCATCTGTTATTCTAATTGTAATTGAATTAATTGTTTTTCTTGTAACAGGGAAATATATTAATGATTTTGGGATTACATTCAAACTGTAACCAATCGGAACTGTAAATGCTGGATAACTGAAGATATTATTTGACAGCTTTCCATTAACATAACCACCTTCTATAATATCACATTGAACGTTGATTGAATTTATTTCAGTTACTTTAGGTATATTTTCACTTATATGAAAACCTTGTGTATAGAGTTGCTTTTTAAATCCTAAGAGTCTTGATAAAGATTTGTCAATATTAAAATCTACTTGATGATCTTCATCTAAAGTAAGAGAAAATTTATTTACTGCTGGTTCAACTGCGAAATGTAATTGTTTCTTGTCTTTAAATTGAATGCCTAAATGTCTTTTTATTTCATTGGAAATCGATTCAACTTCATAAGATCCAGGAAGAAAAGTTAATTCTTTCCAAGTTTTACCTTGATCATTAGAATATTTAAATCGGTCATTTACATCTTTGATAATATTTTGTATAGTGTTAAATGTTGAAAAACTAGTTAGTGCTACTTCATAATGTTTGTCTTGTTCTAAGTGAATAATAGGATCTAAATGACAGGTATGGGATGAAGTAGTTGTTATAAATTTTAATGTCGTACTAAATTTTGATGAGGTTAAAATCTCGGTTAAATTTTCTAAATGCTTATTAATTTTTTCTAGTTCTGCCGAAGACATTTTTTAACTAAATTTATGTGCTTATTGTGCTAAGGAACTTAATATAATTAGAGTAGTATTTGTAGTCTTGTTCAGTTAGAACGCCGTTTTGGAATAGTTTATCTAAGATTGCATGCATTTCGTTAAAACTGGAGTTATGCCCTTCGTTTGCTGCAGATAATAAAATATTAAATCTATTTATTAATTCTTGTGGGTTGTCTGATAAAAATACAACAGGTGGCGGGCCTGCTGTTGGAACACTGGTTGATGTTGATAATAAGTGTTCTAATTGTTTATAACGCTTAAGATGTTTCCCACTTCCAACCTTATCTAGCATAGTTTTGTATTTCAGTAGATCATCGGGGGGATATTTATGTAAATTCGCTCCTCTTAATAAATCCACGAAATTTCTGTCTAAACTGAAAGCTGTTTTGTCTGGTGCAAAAATTAAACTTTCTTTAGGATTTATAGATAATTCTTTTCCACCTAAGGAAAATCTAATAGATGGCTTTCCATCTATAAATGAAGTAGAATGTTCAAAGAGCATAGATTTGGGTAATTTCTTGTCTATGTTTGCTTCTAACAAACCATAATCATCTATGATGGGTTTCTGCAGTGGACCCGCTATATCAATTTGTTTATCATGAACTACAAGTTCTTTCTTAATATCAGATTTAATTTGGTCAACTAATTGGATTTTGTCTTTCATCTCAGATTGAACACCAGCTTGTAGCATTCGATATTGTCTATGTCTTTTCTTCATAATATTTTTCTGTTTTATTAATTCTTCTAGTTGTTTTATTTTTGCCTCATTTGTGTTCATTATTTTATAAGATAATATTTGAATTTTGTGGTAGCATAGAGACACAGCAAAAACACTGCACCAAAGGTGCTGAGACTTGAAGAGTCGACTTTACTGAACAACTTATTTTTGTTCTATGGAACTTTGTTCTAACGTTTTTAATAAAGTTCTTATTTCTTCTAAAAAAGCTTCATTGTTTACTTTGTCTTGAGGTTTAACAGGAATTTTAGTTGCTTCTCTAGCTATTTGATCAAATTTTTCAATCTCATCTAACGTAATAACATTGTCATCACACACTCTCTGGAAGTAATAATGTAGTTTATCATATACTTCTTTGACATGTGTATGTTTCTTAGTTAAGGATTTTCGTTTCTTAGACATTACAGATTTATCTATCACTGTTGCAAGTGACGTTGTGAAGACACCTGTGCCTGTTAAAACAGTAGCGACAACAGGAATTGTAAGAACGCCAGACGAAATGACAATAGTGAGAGCGCCTAAAGAAATTGTTAAACATGCACCAACGCCTTGTGTCACATTCTTAGCTATCGTCCATCGTTTTCTTAATTTATTATAATGTTCTAGTTTAAGTAATAATTGGGCTTCCTTATCTTTCATGTACCTGACTCTATCTTTGTGTTTTGCTATATCCATTTCATTGGGAACCGAAGGTTTTATGTCATATGATAATAAAGGATATAAAGGGGCTGATGGTTCTTTTGTTTTTTCATCTTCCATTTTTAAATGAATATTTTTGTTCATGGGTCATAAACATTGTATTTTTCCCATTTCGCATCTATTTTAGCTGTTTTTTTATAAATTTCAGGAGGACCCTATTTTTTTGTATTTTTTCATTTTTTTGTATCTATTTTGTCTGTTTTTTTATAAATTTCGGGGGGGTCCCTATTTTTTTGTATTTTTTCATTTTTTGTAACTACCTAGGTGTGGGATTCGGTGCTGAGCGAAGCGATGCGCCGAATCCTATACCCTATACTACTTAAGTGAGTTGTTTAAAGTCGTCATTTAGTTCGCTAATAGTCAATTAATTTCTATGCCAAATCAACTCCAACACTCTAACCATAGAAGTGGATCTTCATCTATATTTTGTCTTTGTTGCCCAACTCATCAGGTTCGCCAGGATTTCATCTGATGCCTCCGCCTTCACATCAAGAGCTAAGGGCATTTCGATATCTTCAAAGGAAGGGGTTATTATAAGGTTAATGTGCTAGTTAATTCTTGCATAAAGTCCTTCTCAAAGAAAAGGTTCCTCGTTTTTAGGTTTGGTTGTTTTTCGCCCAACCAGATGCCTTCCATCATTGTCATGTTGGACTAAGAAACTTCTTCCGGATTCATTTGCTTCTTTTTGTCCTCAAAAATTCCAGAATTTTATTTTCGGTTAGGTTCAGCTATGTTTCCTCAGGCTTGGAGAGACCTTCGATGTTGTGCATTCGATATGGTTGGCCTGGCCCCGCCATGTGGTATAGGTTGGAGGTTAGGGCCGAAACCTTGCTTCATGCATCCACATGGTTCCTCCCTGATGACTCCATACATAGCAAACTTAATTTTGGTTTCTTAGGCTTCTTATTTTCATCATTTGTTACTTTTAAGTTAGCTTCTCGTCAAGTCCATGATGAACTCTCATTTTAGTTCTTAGATTGTAAAAATAAAATCGATTATAAGTTTTCTTTTTTTTCTTTCTTCCAAAGAAAAAGAAAGTAAAATAAATCACATCTTTATGCATTTCACAATGCCACTGTGGCACATCTTAATGTGCTGACACTGTGCTGAGCAGGCACCCCTGTCTTCCATGTGAGTCAGTCTCACCTTTTCAATGTTAGAATTAGACAGCTCGATGTGCATCATCGTTTCCTTTTCGAAAGGCTTGTTGCCTGTCGAAAGCAGCAATGCCATCTGCAAGTTGGCCTGCGTTAAATTTCTCACCGACTGTATCAAATCACGATTTTCATTCTTCATCTTCAAGTCTCTTTCCTCAGCGAGTCGCAAACACTCCTCGCGACGCCTCAACTCACTATTCACAGTTTCACTATTGTCAATCGTTTCATCCATATCAACATTATACTGCCTCGTTCGCAGTATGTTGGAAGCAGCAGGCGCAGGAGCGTGAGCAGTTGCATTGGACATCGTAAGGGGAGCAGGAGTAGGATTGTGGGAAGCCGTAGGGTGATGATGGTGTAGTAGGAGAGGCAGTCCCCGGAGTAGGTGGTAATACTGTGGGCGGTGGCGATGCACCCCTATACTCCGGTGTAGGAGTGAAGGGGACGCGGACGCTGCAGGTTGAAGAAGATCGGATGTGGGAGAAGGAGACTTCTTCCTGTGATGCGCAGACCACTGTATCCTGTAATGAGAATAGAAAATAATTGTATTATCTATACATCATTATATGGGAAAGAAGTTATTAATGTTTGTAAAGTTAACAATATAATAATATATAAATAATATATACATGTTTTTAAAATGCAATGCTTGAAGGTTATCTTACCTTAGGAGTCATGACGATCTCATGATCAGAGCCGTCTTCTACCGCAACGTTGTATGAACTATTCTGGAATGAAAATTTAACTGTTACAATCATTTTTTACATTTCAATTATCTGCTTTCATGTTCATTCCTAAGATGATACTTACCTTTGCAATTCTGCTATCATCACTGTCATCATCAGATGAAATTGGCGATGATGTCTGTAGCAGTCCGTTGTTTAATCCAATCAAAACAACCAGGTATTCCAATTGATGATTTATTGAATGAAGTACTGGGTTTATATAGCAAAATGTGAGGTCTCATTATAGTCAACTCTAAAGCGCTCACTTTAGGTTATTTAAAGCACAAAATTCAATTACAAATATCTTGCGGCAGAAACACTTTATTGTAGAAAATAAAGTCATACACAAATAATTAGTGGTAAACTTTGATAACCACGGCGCAGTTTATTTCTTGCGCGAAGTTCGAATTTAGTTTCGATTCGAAACGTGGATGAATTGGTAAGCGCCTGTTACAATGTCGCTGACGAGGAGTCTTCCGAAGAGGACTCATCCGATGAGGACTCGCGGATGCTGTACGGCTTTTCCTCATTGTCCTTCATACGTAGATGACGTTGACGTAAGTGGCGTTGAGAGGACACTGCGATCTCAAGACCTTTCAATTATAAAGATCGGATTGCCTGCAATAGGAATAATAGACCAAATGATTAGAGAGTGATTATTAAGACATGATAAATTTTTATGAGTATTTTATAGATTGTGTGAGTGTATACTGCAACAATGATACTTGCAGGTCTCTGACATTCATTCTTTTCCACCGCTCTTAACTTGGGAATAGGGGGCAGATTTTGGAACAGCTGAAAAGTTAACAATGTTATAAAATTTTCTAGTTATGCAGGTGTAGACCTTGCAACTAATACTTACGGGATGTGGATGAACTCTTTTCTCCATCATAGCCAATTTCGGAACAGATGGCAGACTGTTGAAATGCTGAAAGAAAGAGTTTAGTAGTAAAAACATATTTAATATCATGAATGTTTGACTGTAAAATACTTACATCTCTTGCTGTAGGCAATTTCTTTACAACTGCCTTCACATTCTTCGTTTGCGGTTCTGAAATCTGAAATTTTAAGAAAATATGCTTACTACATGCATACTTGCACTGGCTTCATAAGTGCCATTCATCATTGTTTCGTTCAAAACAAAATTTAAAATAAGCATTTAACAGTACTCACTTCATAATCAGATAGTGACGTGTCACTATCAATAAACTGTCGCAACTTTGCTTTCATAGATCGTGCCTTTTGTTTTGGAGGTTTGGAAGCTTTCGCGACTTCATCGCATGGCTTGAAACCCCTGTCGCCGGCCTGTCCTCCTTGGCAAACAACCTTTCCAGTTTCCTCTTCTCTGCGGCCGAGGTCAGGTTGATGCCTTTGCGCCCATTTCCAAGTGCGCAGACAGTATGGGCTTGAATGAACGCCTCATCCCCGTCACTGTTCGCCTTCTCAGTGCTCTTCAAATATGTCTTGCATGTAGGGCAATAAAGGTACGTACCATCGCTTTTGTTAGCTTGACGAACCGGCAAATTGCAAGTACTGCAATAATAGAAGACAAGTCTCTGTCGGGAGATGCTTGGCGTTCGAACCAAAGTTTAATAATCTAAATTAGAAAAATATTAAGATGAAACACAGATTCGTTATGCTGAATCAATTTTAAGAGGTGTTTTTCATATAGAGACATCAAGTTTGGAATCAGCTGAGTAAATGTTATTTAATTTCGAAAAAAACATTGAAACGAAACTGACTTTTCGAAGACAACGAAAGTTCAGAGATTCATTAAAAGTATTTTAATTTGAAGAACAGCTGATTGAAAATAGAATTAATGTGCAAGTACTTTATTATTTAGAAACGAAATCTGGTTGTCTTTATTTAAATTCAAACACTACATCAATCAAGATTGCTTGATTCATGTGCATTGCATATGCTATAATAAAACGAAGTAAAGAGTTGTGATTAATAATATAACCTAGTGTTTTTTCCTATCCTAAAAGACAACCATGTATTTTAAACTATTTGGTTATAGGAACTTAAAAATGTACCTATTCCCGAACTTGGAAAGTAGTAAATACTAGATGATTAAAATCACTTCAGAAATGTAATTGTAAATCGACGAAACATAGAAGCGTAGAACGAGGTCTGGTATGCACACCAAATAATTCAAAACTGAGTGAAGAACGGAGATCTACAAGTTCTTTATAAATTCAACAAAGGAACCGTGAACAGAGACTTGATGACATTATGTCATCAGATTGGCACAGCAAAACAAATTTGACAATTTTAAACAAAATAATAGGCAGCTGGCTCATTTTATCCATAAGAATGGAATGGCTATCAAAAGCTATGAATACGGCTCTTATAAATAGTATAAAATCCACTTTATGTATCTATCATGAACATAACCAAGTTAATTCAAATGAATTCAGAGAGTTTGACCATTGTTATATGCAAATTAATTATTTAATTTGCAAATATATACATGGCAACATTTTTGAAGCGAACATTTTAAGATATTTGAATTGCATGCCAATTTCCGCAGTTCGAATTTCCCGTCAAAATGTTGGTTAAAGCTCTTGGAGGAAATGTTCAAATTTGGAATTTTAAATTTCAAATTTCGCGCTGAATTTCGAAATTTTCAATTCGCGCCAAAATTCAAATAATAGATTAGGGTTAAGTTTAAGGCTAGGGTTAGGTTCAGGTTTGAGGTAAGAAAAAAAATTAGCTATGGCACCTGGAGAAGAATTATTAGAATTTAAAATTATTTTGAAATTAAGTAAACACTCGAAAATTTATTTACCCTACAATCCGAAAAATTTTGAGGGCGCGAAGCCTCGAATTTTTTAGGTCCCCTCCTCCGTGATGAAGTGTATGAAGGTCAAAGGTCAAGGTTAGGTCAGACGTCAAGGCCAAGGTCATAGGTTTATGTATGATGATCATTTTGAGTTACAAAACTTTAACGTTGAAAATTTTAAAAATCTTGAAAACCTAGTCTTTTTTCTAAGAATACTCAGAATTTTTCCAGTCGCGCATACTTGCATACAACAAGGATTTTTTCATTGAATGGATGAAATGGATGATTCTCTTTTCATTCTGATTCCAGTGGTCTATAGTGTGCAATATGTATGACACCATCCGGAGCAGCTATAGACCTTTGAAAGATGGATAGAATTTTAGTTGAGAAATTTTGAAATTTGAAATCATTAATTTACTTATTGCATACACTTGCATACAGCAGAGATTTTTTCATCGAATGGGTACATGCCTTGTATCTTTCTCTAACCAATGATGTATTGTATGCAATGTGCATGATATCATCCTGAAGTGGTACAAGCATTTGAAAAATATTGTAAATCTCTTCTAGCTTTTATCCAATTTGACTATTATTTGAATTACACATCAATATTCACTCGAACTTTATTCTAGTATGTTCAAAGCTGCTTCAAAGCTTCGAACAAGTAATTTGAAATATTAAACTTATAAATACTTGTTAATAACTTTTTCAGAGATGAATATATCCCCAGTTTCCATTCAAACCTTATCAGGAATTAAATTTGTGAAATTATAAAACAAGATTGTTCATTTATTTAAAGTCATATTTAAGATAAAAAGTTACATATCGTTGATATCAGGGAAAGGAATGAGTTTTTTTAAGTCAACACGAACACGCACTCTTATCTTCTAGGGGCATCAGGGCAGCGGCGTGGCGTGGCTGGATCTATAATGCTAAACTCCAGCGCAGTTGTAAGATTCCTTTCATCGAGTTCCATTCGCACACATATACGCTTCGTGTGGATCCTCCTGGACGCATTCCAAACATCTCTTCCACAGGCTGTCTTCACCGTAATCGTGGCTTCCATCGGTGTTTCGATCACACTCCTCCGACCATGCTCTTATCTTCGTATGACTCCGGAGGAGTTACGGGTCCTGTTCCGAATACCTGTTCCGATTCGATCCTTTCAACTGGAGCTGGAGAAACGGGAGGTGTGGTGATACTATGCATGGTTAGCGTAATTACAAGAGATAACCTTCAATATTGTACTTGAGGATTAGAACCTTTCATGACAATTGGTACACAGCTAGGACTTATATGCTTTTTAAACAAAGGAATTCACAACAGCCAATCAGAGAGGTTCCAATTTTCCCTAAAGGGATATATAAGGATGTCATTGTTCCAATTAAGCAAGTTCTAATCCTCGTGAAGAACGAATCGATTTCATCATGAGTACCCAGAAACAACTGTTCTGTATCCAGAATGAAAGCCAAATCATAATCGGTGGACCTTTGGATACGAACGTTAATTTGTGTTGCGGATGCAAGGTAGAGTTGCGGAAGACTCTAACAGTTACAGCACTCCGAAGGAGAAAGGGACTGCCGGCGAAGTGCCCTTTACATGAGTGTGAACAAGAGTTCACAAACAATATAACATTCCTCGAATGGGCTCATTTTTGCGGCTAATTACACTTACATTGTAAACCTCTTACTTTTACTTCACGAATTCTGTAATTCTTCACGATTAGCAAATAATAGAACATTGATGACATAATTTCTGATCTGTAAACGCATTATGAAAATAAATAAAAATTGTCATCATGGTCACAATGGTCACAATTGTCGCATTTGATCAAGCAGTCTGAAAACTGACAACTATCTGTTGAAGTTCCGAAATAAATGTTCGCATCCCTGTTCTAATTCGCTCACTTTAATTCAATCTCGGAACAGGTCGTTACAACCCTAGTACACAATTGATTGTACCGAACTACGAAAGATGAACTCAATTCAAATCCCAATCGGAACGCGGTTCCTATTCACATGATCGGAACGCGATTCCTATTCACATGATTGGAACGCGGTTCCCATTAGTATGATCGAAACGCGATTCTTATTCACATGATTGGAACGCGATTCTTATTTACATGATTCGAACGCGGTTCCTATTCACATGATTGGAACGCGGTTCCTATTCACATGATCGGAACGCGGTTCCTATTCACATGATCGGAACGCGGTTCCTATTCACATGATCGGAACGCGGTTCCTATTCACATGATCGGAACGCGGTTCCTATTCACATAATTGGAACGAGGTTCCTATTAGCATGATCGGAACGCGGTTCCTATTCACATGATCAGAACGCGGTTCCTATTCACATGATCGGAACGCGGTTCCTATTCACATGATCGGACCGCGGTTCCTATTTACATGTTTGGAACGCCGATCGCATCCTCGTTTAAATCCTCACTTCACGCGTTCATATTATTAACTACTAATGCCTTTGAAATATCCGGAGATATCATCTGTACAGCCAATGTGTTTCTTGAGTCAAGGGTTGTGGAAGTGTGATCTTGAATGGCAACTACGTCACTTGTCGTCTAGCCATGCGGACGATACGCGTGCTAATTTTCACCAAAGCACTCAACTAACTTGTCCTTGACATTGCGTAGCACAAGTCTCTCAAACATCTTGTTGAAAGCGCTCGATATCGAAATAGGACGGAAATCGAAGAGGGTCGTTTTATTTATCTTTGGAATTGGGTGAACAAATGAATGCTTGAAACAGTCAGAAACACTGCGAGTTCGTAAAGATTCGTTGTAGATGACACTTAAAGGCTCAGCCAACCAACGCGCCCCAGCAACAATAAGACACATAGGGATCCCATCAGGTCCACTAGCCTTTCGTGTTTTCAAATTAATCAACTCTCGGAAGACAAAACATGCTGGATTTTAAATCGCCAGTCGTCATTCTGTGTTGGAAGCAATTCAACGTGATGTGTCACTGAAATTCGAATGAAATCCATTGCTAAATGCCGCCAAGAAATCACTGGCCTTAGAGAAACTGCTCTTCAATGATCGGAAGATATCCAACTTTGCCATGTTACCTCTGACTTCATTTACAACTTTCCATAAGCCATAAGTAATTGTCTTATGACGATTTGTCCAAATCAGCTTCGGAGACGCAATCTCAACTTGAACTTTACTTTTGAAGTGAAAGTGACGCTACCAATTTGGATTCCTGGCAGATTTGTTTGCAATGTTGCCTATATTGAATCGCAAATTTGTTTGATGCAGCCGATAGTAGCCCATGCCAAAAACAAGTGCAAAATAAGCAGCGATGAGTCATGGAAAAGCCCGTGACAAAAACAAGTGCAAAATGAGCAGCGATGAGTCATCAGGCAAACATCAGTGATGTGGCGCCAAGGATGTGCTGGGAATGATCGGACCGAGTCGAGGAAACCGTTCCTATGTTAGAATGGAGCTCCGAGACCCTTCGAGATTTTTCGTCAAAAAAAAATTTTTCAACATTTTGACCAAAGTTGCTCAGAAACATGTGAAACAAACTTCTATCAAGGTTTTTTTTCTTGAAAATGTTAAATTGTAGCCTACTTTGGTGACGACTATCTTAGGAATGAAAGTGAATGAAGAGCTCCGGTTTCTTTTAGTGGAAACACCGCAGTTTGTTCTCTAGGAACCTACCTTTTCAGATCTGTGGAAGGTTTCGTTTCCAAATGAGAGCTTGTTTAAAATCGAATTTTTGCGCATTTCTCAAGATTTTGGATAGTTTGAAAAAACGAGTTTTTTCAACTCGGCTTCTGGTAATCGTAGAGAGTCGAGGGATGGCCTAAATGAAAGGTTAGAGCGAGAAAACGTGACTGTCAAAATTTGAAGTCAATCGGAGCTTTAGAACCTGAGATAGAAGTGTTTAAAGTTTTGGATGATTGAGATTACGTCATCAGCTGATTGCACAAACTATACAAGCTGGGAACCGAATGAGAAATGTCATTAAGACGAGAGATATTGTCAAAGGTAGGTCGTCTCTCCGGATCTCTGATGATAGCATCGGCTATCTGCTGATATCATCTAAGGTGTCAGACTTATAGGTTAGCCAGACTATGGCTTGTGATCACTTTGATCAAGTAGGTCCAATACTTATAAACGGTGTATCTTCGGTTCTAGTGCACCGATTGAGTTGATTCAAAAAAGGTTCGATGGTTATTGATCAGACCTATATTTGCAGACTACTTATGGAATTTCATAAGTAGTACTAAATGCTGAAAAATTTAAATTTGCCTTTTTTGATGTTTTATAAAGTTTTCAAACCTTCTGAATACAATAAAGACCTTTATAAAGTTGTCAGAGGCGAGCTTCGGCTCGAGACTTGCTTCCTGATGTAAATAACTCCACCGGTTTTCATGTCAAAATCGGGGTCCGAATACCAACACATTGATATGACGCAGCTCTGTCCGCGGGAGGTTGGATTTGAGGGCCGAGGCCTTGGAGTCGGGATCCCTCTAAGTAATGCCTGTAACGGATTCATCAGCCTAGCTTCTCTATCCTCATTGACATACTAGTTGAATTTTAAAATTGATGGTTAATGGATGTTTTAACACCTAAACGCTTGCTATCAAGTCGCTATGGCTTCTGCTATCAAGCCTTTGTGAAATATCGTCTAGCCTCAGTAACTCAGGGTTGCCAACGTCTATCGTTTGTCATTGTAACTTAGTAAAAATGAGAGGGTTACTGCAGGCTTGACGTCAAAACTTTTCGCGTCATAGGGTAACCAGTCTTTGTGTTGGGAGTTGGTTACTGAAACCACGGTGACTGAAGATGCCCATATTTGGTAAAACCGCTGTTGTCATGTTAAACGCATGGCAAAATAGGGAAGGTCTGAATCATGGCTTTGTGCTCACTGGGTATATAAGCCGCGTCTTTTCTCCAGTCTTCACACCTGTTTCAAGCTGGAAGACGAACGGTGAGTGTTCTGACGTTTGCTATCAAACGTTGCAAGTTAGGCTTCTCTAGACTTCACTTCTATTTCCTAATGAACAGTGAGTGTTCTGACAACGTTTGTTATCAAACGTTGCAAGCTAGGCCTCATGTAGATGATATTATTCCTATGAGATGACTACTATTATCTCAATCTCACAAACTATCCTATCTCCTTTCAGAGATAGACAATGACAAAAGATAGTAACAAGAAGCTTCAGTTGGCGAAGTGTGGCTGTGGAAATGTATTTAGGGGTGAGAGACTTCGATTCCATTTGTCGAAGAATGAGGGGCATGTTGTAGCGGTGAGGGTGTGGTATTGTGTGTGGTGTAATGTCAGGAGTGATGAGCAGTGCGATGAGTTTAGCATGGCGACCTCAAAGTGTGAAAATAGGGTGATAGGGAAGGACATGATGAAGAAATTGCTGTGTGGAGAGAGGGGAATGTTGTTTGAAACAGGCATGGTGGCGTGCGAACCTCCGAAGAGTGTTGAGCCAAGTGTTGAGCGTTTGAGTGATGTGTCGAGTGATGTGGATTTGGATGATGAAGTGAGTGCACCCAAAAGAAAAAGGATTGTTGTAGAGAGTGAGGATGGGAGTGAGTTTGAGACTGTAGATGTGAAGAGGCGTGTTGTCAGTGAGGAAGAGATTGCAGTGAAGACGATTTTGCCAGCGACTAAGCCGCTGGCACAATCATCTCCTGAGCGATTGCCGAAGTGTGTTGTGAGAGTGAGTCAGTCGAGTGCACCAGGCAAAGTGGTGCTGTTGAAGGATGATGCGCTGGTGTATGGGAATGTGAGGAATGAATGTGACAGGTTGCGGGGTAAGTTGAATGCTGTAAAGAGTACGTTGAAGGAGGTGACTGTTGAGCGCGATGGATTGAAGGCGAGTGCTGACAGTGTGAGTAAGAAGTTGAAAGAGTGTGCGGAGGCGAAAAAAAGTGAAGTGGCTGAAAGAAAGTTGAGGGAAGCGATGGAGGGAAAGTTGGATGAGAGTGAGCGAGAGCGAAGTAGGGAGTGTAAGTTGAAGGAGGAGGCGTTGAAGCGAGTGAGTGAGCTTGAGCGTGAGTTGGCGTGTTTGAGGAAGAATGATTAGTCGAAGTCCCTCACTTCCATTCACATTCCTGTCCTGGGTGTTGTCCCCGAACGTCCACTCATTTTTCCAAATATTTCAATGGACCACACCCAGGAGTGTTTCAATAGTGCGGATGTTCGGTGCTATCACCTCAACATCAAACATCGAGAGAACATCCGCATTGAATACAGGAAGCCGCACAAATTAAGTAAGTATTATGACTGGAACATAACATTGTACCATCTTCCTCATCCTTACTTCTTTCATTCCAGGCCAACCGAAAAAGACCTAATCGTTCCCCGCATGTCAGTCCCGAGAACACACCATGGGCCCTCTTAAGGGTCAACCTTATAATGCAGCGAACGTGGTCCCAAGCCCACCACATGTCCTTGGACATGGATGCAGAGGGAAGGTTGAAAAAAAATGATGAAATAAAATGGATGGGTCAATTTTGTGCCATACACAAACACATTACAGATTTCTCTCTTCACGAGTCTGTCAAGCGCTTCGTCACTCATGGATCCTACTGAAACAAGATTCGGCAAACGCTGTTTCGTATACGGTTTGCTGTGAACACTTCTGTGAAAACTCACAAGAAAGGATGATGTAAAGAAACAATCAATATTCTTAAACGAACAGAAGTGTGTTACCAAAACTTAGAACATCAAGTAAACGTTGTCAAAACCAAACTTACAACAAACTATAATGTTCAACACTAGAAACTTGAAAAATAAATAGTATCAAGTATGATGGTAGTGAAGTAAAAAACTTGAGTGCTGTCAACATTTTATTAGGTTGAATCCAATTTAGTTTTGGAAATATCAATGACAGTATGGTTCAGAAGCAAATGATCGCGGTAACCATGAAAGTTGTCCATCCGAGAATTTATCTTCTGCAGATGTCGTGTATAAAACTCAGAAGCATCAGTAACATGTTCTTGTCCATAGGAACGAAATTGAAAGTCAACACTTTCCGCTTCTTCACCTTGTGGAAAATGAATGTAGTTGACATTTGCAATTAAGTGAGCCTGGATGAGACTGTCTTTGAAATAAGATATCAACTCCGTAAATATTTCTCGTGTCTAGTCTAAACATGCTTCCAATTCTGTCTCCTTCCTTTGAAACTCAAGGATGTAATCTTGTATTAAGCCTCCGAAGCTCTCTTAATGAAGACGAATCGTGCAATCATCATGTTTCAATGTATTGGCTTCAGGCGCCTTGTTGAGTCTATTGCTAAACATCATTTTTGCCTAAGACGATTTCAACAACGCGTTACAAATGTGCGTGCGCACATTGGGAACTCTAACTCGTCTCTGATTGGACGAGAGGTCTCATCCATTCACCGCTTTGGACAATCTTATAAAAGGCAGTGCACCAGCTCTGCTCTTCACATTTATCTTTCACAAGGTGAGTGTCGGTGAGCTCCTGCTATCAGGTTGTTTTGACTTGCTATCAAGTTGAATAGTCTCTTGCTATCACATCTTCTGCTCATAAAACATATCATCGCTGTAATACCTCCTTTGCTCGAGCGTTCCTTCGGGACGACGGGTACTGCCGTAGAGGGATTGCGTTGCACGGGTTGTTCGTCGTTTGTTAGACCGAAACCTCTGAGCCGTTGCTCATGTTGGGCGTTCGACTTCATACTCAACGTGACGCTTTCTCTCGCCAGGTCAGAGTACTTCAGCCATTCGACAAAGGTTAGTCTTTATGATATGGAGTAGAGGGAAATGTAATTCATTAAATGTAGCTTCAATGATTGCTCTCATGATAAAAGTTGACTAGGCAAATGAAACGATTCTCATCTTTCCTTTTCAGTGATTGAAGTTTTACAATTAATCATCTGCAATCGACTGTCCGTCATGGAATTTGCGAACATTGAAAATTACCGCGTCTCTGCAAAGCTGGAGAAAATGTGTATTGAGAAATGTAAGTTTATATGTGATGGGGTAAGGATGAAGTGCAGGTTGTGTTCATAGAATTTTTCTAACTAACACCATTAGGGTAGACATTCCAATTAAAATCAAGGGCCCCTCCCTTATTTTATTCATGTTTAAACAGAATCCAAATTTTAGCTCTGCCTATCTTTGCTGCCATTCTTTCTCCGTGCATGAATGTATTCGTAATGGGGAACCCGTCCCCCAAGGAGCAATCGGGGAAGCCTATGAGCGGCTTGGCAAGTGTAAGTATCTTTAACATCTCATGCTTAGATTGTTTAACATCCTTGTCTCAATCTCTAATCTATCTTTCCTCTCTACAGACTTGGCCAAGATGTAGAAGTGGGAGGAAGCCGCTAGGCGGAAATGCCGCGAGGAATTTCCGGCCCTACCTTCCCACCCGTCTACCTCCGCTCAAGGTCCAACTCCTTTCTCGAACTCGGGCATCGTCATCGTCCAACCTCCACCGCCACCCGCTCCGGTACCTGCACTAGTCCCTGCTCCTCGCTGACACGTCCCTCCGACACCCAAGCCAAGGACCCTTCCACCTTCGTCACGTGTCCCACTCCTACCTCCTCCTCGAACATCGGTGTTGCCGGAGATTAATTCATTAGATGGTAAGTAACCGTGATTGGGAAATAGGAGGCTAAGACTTCAAACTAAGATTTCAAACTTGAAGCATGTTACTAATCCCTTTTTCTTTTTCTCAACAGATCTGGCGACGGTCCAACCACCCACGACAACAGCAGGTAGGAAGCGTCCCTCACCACCCGTCGGCTTTTCCTGTTCTTCGTGTCAGAAGACCTTTCCCACAGAGTTTGTTCTCTCTTCGCACACACTCTGTCACACGCATCCCACTGAGCTTTACTCTGAAAACAACATCACTCTAAGGCTGATCAAGTTCTCCCTTGAGTGGCTCGTTCGTGACTATGAGATGGAAAGCTCTGAACCTATATAGGATATTCATCCATTCCTGTCAAATAGTGGAAGTTTAATTCATCAAATTTTGACGAGCTTTTTGCTCAAAGGTAAGTTTTATCTCACTGCTCGTTTCAATAAAGTAGACAGCAGTATGGGAGAAGTAGAGTCCACTGTGATGATTAGGATTGCCTCCTGTGCTGCTGATCTCATAGGTGATGTGAACGGGTGGATAGAGAGACATGCGACCTATCTCGTCAACAACTTAAATAAATTTGATGAAGAGACAGCGGTCTGGTCTTTGATGGGATAGAGAAAGTAGACATGAAAATTAATCTCTTAGAAAATTTGCAAGGGAGTGGTTGTTTCACCCTCCCCAAAGCACTGGCTGACAAAAAGGCTGTCATCAACGTAGATTGTCAGTCCCAGTGTTTCAAGTATGCCGTCCTCTCCATTTTTCACTAGAATGATATAGGTATAAATCGTGAACGAATCACTAAATATCGTGAATGGGAGGATGAACTTAAGTTTGACGGGCTAGATGTCAGCACATTAGATTTTAAGAACATCGCCCAATTTGAGAAACTCAATAAAATTAAGATAGTCGTCCATCTCTGGGAAAAAGGTCTGAAGGGCGTTAGGTATAACAACCGCCAAAGTAACTTCGACCGGGTTGTCAATCTCCTCCTAGTCTATAGCGACAACCACCCAGAATGGCATTATTGTGGCATTCCTAAAATTTCTAGATTGTATCGCCACTAACAAAGTTATGATGACAAACATTATTACTGTGATCGCTGCACACGACGCTTTAGGTCAAAACCATTTTTTGAACAGCATTACGAGTGATGCTCTCGGGGTAAGCTTCAAATGGAAGTCATGCCCAAAGATAAATTTTATAGGTATGAGGAAAACGGCAATGAGCTCAGTCCAATATGTACCATCTATGCGGACATTGAATGTCACATTGAACAAGAAGACCTAGTTCATGAGCCAGCACCCATTGCCTGTTATGAAGTATGTCATCCATATTATAGGAATCAAAATAAAATGCATGTGTTGCAAGGCGAGGAGTGCGTTGAAGACTTCCTCAACTTTTTAGATAGGAAAGCCCGTTTTCATCAACGCTATGAAACGGAGCTGACTAGGAAACTCGTGTGTTTCACAGAAGCTGATAAAATCAAATTTGATAGGACCACGGAATGTCCCCGCTGCTGTTCATCCTTTGATGATCAGCAACATAAGAAAGTGAGGGACCATTGCCATCTCAGTGGTAAATGTAGGTCTGCCTTGTGTATTAAATGTAATATGAAACTTAGGCTCAAAAGGCGAACGCTCCCCGTCAACTTTCATAACTTTAAATGTTATGATGCTCACGTCATCCTCCGCCATGGATTCGATAAAATGAAATCCTGGTCATCCAAAGTGATTGCACAAAGTAAGGAAAAATTTATGTGCATCACTGTTAAAGTTCAAGTAGATAAGACGACGGAGGGGAAACCTGTCTTCTATGACATTAAGTTTATAGACAGTTTTCAATTTATGTCTTCTTCCTTAGCCGCATTGGCTAGTAATTTAGAAACACTTCCCCTCACTCAACATTTAAAGAAAGACTATCCCAACATAAGTGAAAGTCTCATGCGGTGGAAAGGGCTGTTTCCTTATAGTTATTTTAGCTCAATGGACACATTGAAAGAAACATCCCTTCCATCCATTGATAAATTTAAGAACGATTTGACGGGTGAGGACTGTTCGCCTGATGACTATAGGTATGCAGAGCAAGCATGGTTAGAATTTAGGTGTCACACTTTTGGTGACTACATGCTTGCCTACCTAAAATTAGACGTCTATCTGTTGACTGACGTCTTTGAAACTTTTAAGAAAGTCACGCTAGAACATGACGCTTTAGACCCCGTCCATTTTGTAAGTTTGCCGGGTCTATCCCATCAGTCAGCCTTCAAGATGACGAAGGAGAGAATACATTTACTGCAAGATGCAGAAATGTATGCATTATTTGAACGTGGTATTGGGGGTGGGTTTACTTTTGTCAACAAGCATGTTATAAACAGCGCCGAAGACATAGGATCGACTACGCATTTAATGTACATAGACCAAAATAATTTATATGAGAGTGCATTATCCAAGCCTTTGCCACAGTCTGACTTTGAATGGGTAGAACCCCATGAGATTGAGCACTTTTCCAATCCTACACACGTCATGGCGCTGGAAGAAGAGGCCGACATAGGTTACTTATTTGAAGTCGAGCTCATCTATCCAGAATGTATTAAGAATAAGACAGTTGATTTTCCTCTCGCACCTGAATCTGGCATAGTCAGTACAGATATGTTCTCTCCCTTAATTGAGGAACACAATAGGAAGTATGAGAAGGAAAATGACTTAAAATATAAACCCACGAGAAAGTTGTTGCTCACTTAGTATAATAAGCAGCACTACATTGTTCACTACTCCATCCTCAAATTCTATCTAAGTATGGGGATGCAACTCGATGAAGTCCATCGCGCTATCCAATTTAGACAGAAAGCTTTTTTAAAGCTCTACATAGAATTTAATAGTAAGAAATGGGCTGAATCTGAAAATCCTTTTCAAAAGGACTTTTTTAAATTGAATAACCATGCCCTCTTCGGCAAAACCATGGAGGATGTAAGAAAACGCATGGACCATCGTTTAGTAACAGATCCTGAGGCGGTCAGAAAATTGTGTCGCTCACCCCTCTTTTGCCATCACGATGTTATTTCCGAAGACCTGGCCGGCATTAAAGTGCTAAAATCAAAAGTAGAACTTTGCAAGCCCATTCATGTAGGACAAGCTGTCTTGGATCACTCCAAGTTAGAAATGTATCAGTTATTTTATCAAACTTTTAAGACGTGTCCACTTCTCCAACGTGTGGAATTAGTAGGAGGTGATACAGACAGCTTCTTCCTTGCACTGACAACTACGAGCCAAGTCAAGCAGGAAGATATTTTAAACTATTTGACACCCAAGTTTGATAGTTCCAACTATCCCACCGACCATCCGCTTTACTCAATATCAAATAAAGCAAAGCTTGGCTGCTTTAAGGATGAATACGGCGGCAAAGAGATAAAGGAGATGATCTTGCTTCGCCCCAAGATGTACTCCATGAAGCCAAAATCCTCAGAGCTTTCTATAAAACGAGTGAAAGGCATATCAAAATCAATAGTAAGAAAAATGACACATCAAGATTATAGGGATGCTGTCAATTCACTCAAAATTAAAAAGGTACAAATGACCATCATAAAACCTCAGTTACATCAAGTCACGACATCGAAATTTAGGAAACGAGGCCTCTCCGCTTGGGAAGACAAGCGATGCTGGATGAGTCCTAACCACTCATTACCGTACGGCCATCCAGACACTCATCTACCTCCACCCAAGAGACAGAAACTTTCTCCTCCTCCGTCCGACGATGTGTGATGATGTATGCTTCCTCTCTGTTGTGGTTGATGTTTTCTTTTTCTCTCAATGGCGTTTTCTATGGGATGTTGTAAGTGAGTGCCTTGTAACATGCGTCCATATCCTGATCAGAATATATCATCGATGGTGTATCCAAAGTTTTTCCTGACTTTGTTTTGTCCCTGTACAGTTTCCTTCAATGACTTTGTTTTCTCCGGTGATGTGTGCCATAAAAACTTTGTTTTCTGCTATGAAACAGTATTGCCTATCTGTGGTGCTATGAAAATCAGTTGTGATGATGAATAACATATCATGTACATATTGTGTTGCTTTCCTTTCACATAAAGTTGGGTTTCAAATAGGTGGGACTGACTTGGTAATAATGTCATAAGTATGTCACTGTTTGCAAGATAGATGAAATATAAAATGAAGTTAGAATCATTTCTGAGTTTGTAAGATAGGTAAGTTTATGTTTGTAAAGTTTGAAATAAAGTTAGAATCATTTCAGAGTTTGTAAAGTTAGAAGTAAAGTTGTTGCTTGTGAAGTTTGAAATAATGTTAGAATCATTTCACTGTTTAAAGCTAGAAAGAAAGTTAACAATCTCAAGCTTCTAATAAAGTTTCCAACGAATGCAACATCATGGCAATTTCTTCGGCTTAGGAAAAATCATGCACTTTGCTGACTCATGTCTATAGATAGCCCTGACTCATGAAGTGGTAAAGCGCCATTCAATTTGATAAGAATCTAATCAGTCTTGTTCAACCTTTTCACCGACAAGTGTGTGGGCGTGTCATTCAACATCGATGGCGCCTCACGTCAGACAGCGTGACCTTTTCACCGACAAGTGTGTGGACATCATTTCATGTCTATAAATAGCGCTGACTCATCATAAAGCGAAGAACCTTGTTGATGACCTTTTCACCGACAAGTGTGTGGGCGAGAATTCATTGCGATAACTCATTCAAAACACAACATGTGATTAACACGATTCTATTAACTGTGACTCATACAGATAACGCATTAAAGATTTAACAATGTCAGCTACTTTACTGATATCACGTAAACCGGTCATGATACAATGTCCATTGTGAAACACTGCAATATGTACAGGATGCCACTTCCGAATCAGAGCATCAGGAAAGAGTTCAGTTTTACAAAATATACAATGATTACTGGTTTTAATGTTTGCCAGATTCATTAACATCTTCAATTGAACAGACACTACTATATTCTTCAATGTTAGGGGACTGAGGCGTAGATGAGGCATGAGTGTTCGCATTTTCTTGACGACTTCGTAGCACATGGACTGCATCACGAAATGAGAAAGGTTTCCTAGGACTTGGATTTTGCCGCAGCGAAAGATTTGAAGATTTCGACCGTTGCTCATGCGAATGACCAACATTTGTGGACAACCGCGATGATACACTGAATCGGGAAGATGGGTATGCAACTGTTCTAAATCGATGTCTCTTCTGAGATTCATTTCGCGCATGGCGTTGATGATGCGGATGGGGGGTATGACTCACAAATGACATGAGGGTTGAGTGAACTTCCCTTTTATACTTTTCCCATGAGGGTTTTGGAATCACAATGTAGCAGTGATCACTATGTAGAATCATCTCATGAATGCGAATAAATACAATGCCGTCTCCTACGTTAATGACACGGCAAGACTTGGATAGGATTCCGCGATGCAACCTTCGTAGTTGAAAGCGTTCTAGAGTTATCTGAAGTTGACGTTTCATATCATGAAATGTAACACACTGACTTTTTCATGATACATAGAGGCATGCTGATAATTTCCACATGATTTAAACATGAGTGATGAATGGTATGCCTAAGAAAGAAGGAGAGTGGTGTTCATGTGTGGCATGGTGAGTGTACATTTTCTTTCTTGATACGGTGGCCGTTAGGCCGTGGTCTCATAAAGACCGATGGTGCGTTCTCAGTGTGTGGAGAGTGTTACTGTAGTTGATCATCATCAACATGGACATCATTTTTGAAGGTCATGGAGACAAGATAGGGATTCAAAGTAAGCAACCTTCCGTCCCTGCGCGGACCCATGTAGATGGTTTGAATTTTAACTTCAAATGAATAGAATCCTTTTCCCAAAATGGGGAGAGGTTTGCAATTGAGTAAGTCCAATTCGTTGCCCTCCTTTTCATGGATGATGAGACAGTGTCTATCTATATGAACATACATGCATCTTCTTTCCATGATGGGAACTTGTGACCGCTTCCCATTGTGTCGAACAATTTCTTTGGGAATGGTGAGATTTTCTTTCAGGAATGTTTCAAGAGTATTGAATTGTAACCGTGTCCAATAGTCTAACGGTACACATACAGCGAGTCTATACTGTGGTGGGATAACCTTTAGATGATCCATCCGATGACTTGGAGTTTTTATGGTAACGACTTTTCCGTGATGAGTTATCTTTTGATTGAAAGCATTTTTACCCGATGCTAAAGTAAGGGAGTTCAGTGTACCCAGTGCGAGAGCAGAGGAGTTGATGGCTTCGAGCAACTGCATGGTTAGCGCAAGGACGGAAATGATTGCCATGAGCTCAGTCGTTCGTTTTATAACCCCACCTAGCTCCAATCACATGCGTTTCCCTTTTCATGTTTTCCCTGTCTTTGTTACGTGACAAAGAGTTATCGCACGTGAACTTTTGACTGCGTGGATGGAAGCCTTCCCTATCTATATACAAAGTCGTTCTAGTCCTCACAAAGACTTTAGTGACACGCCCCTTTTAGCGAACAAAGACCCATGAGTAGCAGAGCAGAATGACTCATGTTACTACACGCCCGTTTTACCGCACAGAGACCTATTCATCTCCCACACCAAGCAGAATGACTCATGTTTTTCTAGTGCCCACCCACACTGACAAGGGTTAATAAAACGAATGATTCATTGAACTAGTTCTTATTTCATTTACACATGTTGACAATCAAACAAAGTCGTGGATGTAAACACACTGAGTTGAATCATGATATGTTTAACAACGTATGCATTTCCTTCCATCGTCTCTTCCATTTTCTCCATAATTTTGTTCATATGTCGTGCATAAAATTGATCACTAAGAGTAATTCATTCTGAGCAATAGGATCCAAAACGAAGTGGTTTTCGCAAATCTTTTTACTCAATATAAGCAACGAGTCTACCCTTCACATCTTCAGTTTGTAAACTCTCTATCAATCTTTTGAAGAGAGGAAGGCTTTCAGTTGCCACTACTTTTATATCATTCATCTTAAT
This sequence comes from Prostheceraeus crozeri, assembly GCA_907163375.1. NCBI lineage: Eukaryota > Metazoa > Platyhelminthes > Polycladida > Euryleptidae > Prostheceraeus > Prostheceraeus crozeri. The sequence goes on from CAJQUW010003408.1 coordinate 131,049, forward strand.
GACACATGTGGTTACCTAAGGTACGATGCGTCATCATAAACGTTGTGACTAAAGATTTCATGTTGCTTCAATGACTTCCACTATGAATAATAACAGAAATAACAATCATGTTCCACTGTAAGTTTATTCAACACAATCAAAATTCACAAAGCAATCAGAGAGTAGTGAATGCAATTCATGAAAAGATCATCACTCATTCGCAGGGAGCAAAAACATGTTCTATTTACATGTACACCCATTCTGTTGACAATAATATAGATACAGTTCATAAACGTCATAGAGACTACAATGCCAGCGTGAAGAGAGTTTTGCAATGTAGGTGGCTTTATTTCTAGTATTACAATCTGATGGCGGTCTGTAAAGGTGATGTCTCTCACCGAAACATACAGCCGTACCAAAAATAATTTCATCTTTAAACTTCTTTTGATCACAATGCATATGATAGTCTTGTCTTACACGATCTACCCAACATGGTAAATATAAATTATCAATGTGTAACTACAGTGTTGCTGCTTCTCGTTCAGAATCATTTTCTAATATTTTAACAATATGAAAACCTGACAGCCATCGTTTGAAATCACTTATCAAATACGTTTCATTTACAAATCCAAAATGAATCAAAATAGAAGGATCAAGTCCATGCACATGACGTCGTGACCATTCGTCTTTGTGTGGAGGACAGTAGGCAAATCTATGATACACACTAACAACCGTTTGATCGCTTTCCCTCATTGCAATAGCATTCAACTCCTGCATTGATTTCCCCTCACTGTCTATGAAGATGACAACCTACAATATCAAAAAGACTTCATTACAAGATAATACATTGAGCAGGAACTTTACAAGGATGTCTGCCCTTTACTTAACAAAAGATACATACAACATGATTACAATGTTTAAATTGAATATAACGCACGAGACCGCGTTTCCACATTCACTACAAACTAACTGATTAGAATACTTAAGATTTCTCTTTGGTGGTAGCACCATCTTTCTGTGATGCACGACGACGTTTAGGTTTGGTGACAGGTTCTTGACACTCTTTGACACAAGAATCAATGACTTTCTCAATGTGATCAAGACCTGTTGACTCAGGTTGATGATCAATTTGAGCAATGCGCAAATTGAGAGAAATCAAATTACCGTCAGATTGATGAGGTCCCACATAAACAGCAGGCACCTCAATATGAAATGAATAAAAGCCTACACCTATCGTTGACAATTCTGTTTCAACTGACTGTTCAAATGTCACTCCTGAAGTGACTTTACAATACTTGCATTGTAAAATGAAGCAGCGAGTGCCGCGATACAAAGGTTTATAATAAGAAGTTTTCTTTTCTGGCCACAACTGCAATAGTTCACTGGGAATAAGAGCCTCTTGCCTCACAACGTCTTCTAAAATGTCAAGCTGCTGACGCAACCAATTATCAATAGGTATACTCAGGTTTTGACCGCAACGATTTACTTACGTATCCACTTTTGGTAAGTATACCGCCGGCGTTTGAAGATAGAGTCGAACACCATTGTAGCGCACTTGTTGTTTGTAGGTAGGATAGCCGTGAATTACCTCTTCAATTTTTGGATTCCCCAGCTCGAGATGATGAGGATTGAGCGATGCACCAGTAGGAGCAGGATTCATGGCCATGGTAGTCTGTAACGAAAGAATACCTCTAAGTACATTCATGATCATCAGAGAAAAGAAAATTGTTAGCTTAGCAGTGACATATGAGGTGGCCCTTAAGAGGACCTTTTGGAGTGTTCACAGGATTTAAAGTTTATCACCAAAGTCTAACTCTTCGTCATCGTCCAGTAAATTAAATGTCTTGGGCTTAGGACCCAAATTAAGTTTCAATTCCTTAAATGACTTGAAGGTAAAGCGTCTAGGTGGTGGCGATGGTTCTACGAAATAGGCTTGTACAATCATCGGCCACACACTCTCCTGCGCCTCTCTTCTAAAATGTTGGTAAGGTTTATGCCACACAGTCATGACACTCACTTGTAAAATTTGGAAACAGGATTGAATCGGACAAAATTGAGACGGAGAATGGCTTGTGCAAGTCACACACGCTTTTCAAGTCAAGAGAATGAAATGAAGAGATAATGGGGAGATGACTGCTTTTATAGGTTCCTGCGAATCCACACTTGACACTATGAGAGCCAATCAGAGTACTCCGTTTCTCCCCTGACTTCGTTGTGGCAGGGAAAAGGAGGCACGCGGACGACTGACTCATGATTGCTTTTCTCAATTCTTGTAGTCAAATCTAGTTTAGCACATTGAGTTGAATATGAATGTGTTTTATACGACACAAGAGCAAGTTGGATCCATGCTCATGAAATGAATCTAGTCGAGATGCAATTTTCGCCATGTGTCGCTGATAGAAATCTTTAGGATCATGCAACGTCTCTGCAGAATATGATGCAAAATGAAACACTACACGTTCGCCCGCATGTTCTTCAGTCAGCTTCTCAAATTCGATCTCTGCAACTAATCGTCCTTTCACATCTTTATTCATCAAACTATCCATGAGCTGTTGGAAAACGGAGTAACCTTTAGCGATAGCAAATTCCAAGTCTGACTTTTCATGATGAAATGAGATGATGTAGTCATTGGCGGACGCAGAAATTTCTGGTAGGGGGGGATGATTGGTGTTCTAATCAAGCAGTCAAACAGGTGCCTCGATGCTCTAGTTGAATAAATCCGTGGATTCAAATTCAGGCACGGCATTATGCTTTACAATTCAACATTCATAAGTTACATCTTCTTTTCAAACAAGCTCATTAGTTGACAACAATTTGTTGTAGCATTGATATTCTTTGGTTATCAGCAATCATTTCAGCCTATTTTCCTAGAATCATTGAGAAATCTTATTAAAGCAAGAAATTTGATTGCAATATTCATGGGGCCTAAGGCTAAATTTGTAATTGTGTAGTCTTTATAGATCCATTCCTTTAAAATGCAATATAAGTTAGTGATAACGCAATAATGTTTTCATATGACGATTACTTGTGGCTTATTAAAGCAGCTATGGCTTACATGTATATGCATACTATGATCTAAACGATTATGGCCAAAACGATTGAATTCTATTTGATAAATGATCATCGTTTTATTTATAAAATGATTCATTTTAGATTGCCAAAAATCCGTGTACATGTAGTTGCATTTTGAAATCAAAACAGGGAATTCATGAAAGACTAAAGTCAGTTCGCCTTTTATACTTGTTGGCGAACACATCTATCACATGCTTAATGTCAATTTTAATTTCTGGGTGGATGTACATTAAGGCAAGTCCAGTCAAACGTTCATCTGACATTCTTGATCGCAGATAATCCTTCAGCAATTTCATGGCACTAAAGGCCCTTTCTTCAGAACAGGTTGTTACCGGAATCGTGCAAAATATCTGGAGCATCTTCTTGATAGTGGGCAACCTGAAATATATTCAAAAAATGTGCATAAGTTTGTGTTAAATATATTCAAATCATGAATCATAAATTATTCCATGAATTATTAATTATTGTCCTGTAATTATTAATCCTGAATTATTAGTCCTGTCCTGTAATTAGTCATTTTGTAAATTTCATTGTGAAATTAACATAGCATTTTAAACACAAATGAAAGCAAGTCTGACAAGTAGGGCCTAGACCTAGGGCCTTTACTGTCAATATTTTCAATTGCAATAGGGCCTACTAGGTATGTAGCCTACTAAAAGTACATTGAATGCGGAAATTATTGAAAGATCATACTAGATCACAGTGAATCGCTAGCAAACTGAATTGTATTTTGTAGCTTTTTAGTCATACACTTCTATGTGATTACTTACCTTTCGGGCACTAAATCAAGAGCTTCCAAAGGTGTAGTTGGGGTGTGATTTCCACTTTGGCAGAATCGCTACCAATTGAGGAATTAAATCCGCACCTCCTCTTCATTTGGTGAGCCCAAAATTGTCTTGTACATTTCGAAGGCTGGGAGGAGATTATTCCATGTACTCGAGTTGAAGTTGGACGGAATCAGGGCAGTCATCTTTGATACCAGTGTGAAATGGGATGAAAAGCGAGATCGAAAAGATTCAAGTATGGTATCAAGATACGGAAACCAAATAGCTCTCCTGAAGTATTGGTCTTCATTAGCAGAAGGCACATTGGTTCGATGCGTTTGCCGGAGTGCAAGGCGTGGTACATGGATAGTAGCTCCCACAGATCTTCCTAGCCTCTTAGCTGCTTCGAAGGGTCCATGGGCTTCATCTGTCCATTCCGCATCATCCTTGCGCCATGTTTCCAAAGTAGATATGACGAAATCGACGTTTTCCACCGCGTTAACCAAGTCTTGGTTGACAGTTTGCAGATATCTTGAGACGGATGCGGTCAGAGCCATAACCTTATGGGCACAAGAGAGAGCTACGATGAATGTGGGCTCGGTGATTGAACGCAGGCAGGATCTTGAAGTGTCAGCAGTTTTACGGTCAGTGGAAGACAGGAGTCGTTCAAGACATTCAACTATGTGCCTATAATTACTGCAGAAAGTGAGCAGTGCGTCATGCCGTTGAATAAATCGTGTTTCACAAAATCCTTTCAGACTTTTCATTGAGCTTCCAGCTTCTGAGAGAATTTCCCGGAGAGCTTCTCTTCTTTTGCCGCAGTCATTGAAGAAGTTAGTGGCGTCTTTCACTGATTGAAACATATCTCGAATTTCTAGGACCTCATTTGACGAGTTTGGGACTAAATTCAACACATGACTGCTGCAATGAACATAGATCGCAGAGGGACACATTTCCTAGATCCGTTGTTGAACCCCGCTCACATGGCCTGACATGGTTGATGCTCCATCAAGTCCCTGACCTACCAAATAATCCAGATCAAAGATTTTGGATTTCAAATTGTCCATTATTTCATTTGCAAGATTCTCCGCAGAAAGATCGATCACGCTTTTGAACTTCATAAATTCCTCTCTTATTCTATTGATTCCATTTTCTCGGCTTACAAATCTGACGCATAGGCAGAGCTGTTCTTTGTGAGAAGAGTCTGTGGTCTCGTCTGCAATTATGTAGAAGTATCGGGATTCATCGATATCATTCTTTATGCTTCTGAATACAGAGTCTCCACATATTTCAATCAATTCATTTTGCGTCGTCTTTGATATGTAAGTCGCATTCTTGTTTGCCTTTTCTAGATGTTCTTTGAGGACATTATCTCCCGCGTCGATCCGATATGCCAGCAGAGCTCTAAAGTTGCCATCTTCCTTTTCTATTTCTTTACTCAGATCCAGCTGTCCATGATCGCGATGTCCATGGAGTGCTATTCCGATCCTTCCGCACAGAATTATTGTTTTGATGATGATTATCAGGCGATTTCTTGAGTCTTTGACATTCTGTCTGTGCTGGCTATTTATCTGAGAATAGACATCCATCGATGGTTTGTTCAAGATTTGCAGGAACAGGTTAGCGAATTCTTGTGAGGCTTTGTGATACTCCGTAGATAGATGGCACGAAAGATATCCTCCTGCTCCAGTGAGATGGCTGTATTTGTTAAGGGGAGATGCTACTAGCAGACCAGGTTCTGTTAATTTTCCTCTGTTGTTCTTGCTGTTTCACCTCAAAATTCCTTGCTGAATTCCTTGCTGAATTCCCAAGTAGACTCTTTGTGGACGCTTGCCACCTTTCTGCGTGAAGGGAAAATCGAATTCCTTTGTTGGCATCCAATGCTCAGTTAGTAGACTCTGCTTGGTAGATTTATCCAATCTTGTCACCATACTTGAATCTTTTTGACTTTTCTTAAAGACTATATCATTGTCTGAGCACAATGTCATATGCTCGCTTGAAGATGGAGGTGTTGATGTGGAAGAAGTGACACAAGTAGTGGGCCTGTTGCATGGAGCGTCATCCGATACTGTTGTCACACTGATGCTGTTGTCCACAGTGGATGTATTGGGTTTGGATGATGGGCCTACTCCCTTTGAGAAGAAGTCGGAAATTAATCGCATTTTCTTCTTTGGCACCTCACCAGACATACTTGCTGTAAATGAAATGAAATGAAACTTAGGCCTAGTTAGCTTATGAAAGAATAAAGACTAGTTCCCAAACAAAATGCATGTAGTCTTGAGCCGACATGTACATGTACAATGTTGTACATGTAATGTACAATTGTATATGCATGTCCATGGATAATGGATAACATAGGCCTACAGTAGCTACTAGTTTCAAATAAATGGCATATTGTATTATAAGCTTATACATGTATTATGCATGCTTATACATGGTAATACAAATACTATGTAGTTGCCAGGTTGTCGTCTGCTTTTGCAATCTACTTTGTTCTAAAGAATTTGCCTTCGTTCTTATGCCTTATTACAAGAAACAGTCTCATAGGTCTCATAGCTAACTTTTGTCCAAAATTTTATTTTTACTGATTTTTCTTTGGAATTTTATAAATCTGATGTGAAGAGCAAATTACTCTTCATTTTTTGTGTATTCTTGTGGAAAATCAACGATGAACAAAATAGTTGAAAAAATTGGCTGTGAGACTTCCTGCTAATGTACGTGTAACCTCAGCGACTTCTAAAAAGTAACTGGAAATACAAGTTCAAATTTCACCCCTAACTTAACTACTTCCGAGATGAGACGCGCTACTGACTCATGACCGGAGCTGCTGGCGAATCGATCGCAACTTTAAACTTCCGTCTCCACTCTCAGGTCGGTCCTTCTCAGATGGCATCCGATCAGGGTACCTGCTAGCTTCTCAGACTGTCAAAGTTGTTGCTTTCGACACTACACCCAGGCAGGTCATCCGGACGAAGTAGGGGAGGAGTTCTAAATTTGCTATTAAAACATACAGAAAGTGGTGGCCAGCCGTCACTGGGGTCATCCTACTTCTCATGGCCAAGTCGGTGGTACACTAAGCCCTTGAGTTATTCTTGAGTTAAGCTTTGATAGTGGAGCTCTTCCGCTTTGCCACCAAAGAGGAACACCCAGGCAGTTACCCGGGGCCGAGGTCCCTCACGCTGGAGTTAGTCGAATCTGCTGTCAGAAACGACGCAGCGACAGGGCTTCTGGTGCCGCTGAGGGGGTTACCCCATACCGTATTGTACCACCGACCTTGAATGTGAATGCATCATTTCATCATCTTCATCTTCAAAATTTGAATACTTACTTCTTTAAATCAAAATAACCAATGATGAAGGATAGATAGGGATGAAAGTTTGCACGAAAAGTAGCAGCAGCAATTCAACTTGGCTCTCCTCTCAGTTGACATCGTTTATAAAGCTATCAAGAACGAATAATGCAAGAATGTTGAATCATGCGTTCTCATTGGAAATTCAGGAACAAGTGGATAGCTCACTCGCCACTCGCCGCTCGCGCAATTCGGTTGGTCGTCAGGTCCAGAATCACTTATTCAACGTAAACGAAATCTTGCCGGAGTTGATAGGAATAACATCTGCAAATTACATAATTCAAGTGGAACTTCTAAAATCGGCATTAAACAGCAGGTCACCTGCGCCTCGTGCGTCAGAGATGCTACAGTTGAATGTAAGCAAACTTCAGCAGAGACCTCTTCATTCCTTGGTTAGAGGTTCTCGCCTTTCCTTAATTCATTTCTCCATGCTGATAAGAAATCCAGAGGTTTATTATATAATAACGAGAGAAACTGGGCCAAATATGTTTCAGACTACGATCATTATTTGTACTTTTAAAGAACTAATTGCCAAAATGTATTGCCTGCATTTACAATCCACAATCAAGTTTGAACTGGTGGGGGGGGATGCATCCCTGCATTCCCCCTTGGGTCCGCCACTGGATGTAGTCCCTAATCACACCTCAAAGACTTTGTCGATGAAAACGTAGCGAACAAAATTCATTCGTAAACTCTACTGCATCTGTTATCTTTTTCCTATCACATCTGAGACATAGCATGAATGACACAGTTCTAACAAGAAAAAAAGTTCGAAAAACTTTTTGTGCGAATTTTAACACCAAACCTTGATAGAAGTTTGTTTCACATGTTTCTGAGCAACTTTGGTCAAAACATCACTTTTGACAAAGTTCGACTAGAGGGGGGTGTTTTTTCATCGAAACATCACCGACACAACTTTTGACGAGAAACACGATGGGAGGGGTCTCGGAGCTCAATTCTGACATTTTTAAATTTCTTTTTTTTTCACGAAAAAATCCTAAGTGTCGGAGCCCCATAGTGAAGAAAATTTTCGAAAAAAATTTTTGTGGGAATTTCAACGCCAAACCTTGACTGAAGTTTGTCTCACTCTTAGCTTTCAAACGAGCTATTGCACGACTTTCTACGATCACTCCCACCCAAGTTGGAAGCTTGACAGGAGAGGGGGGTGTTTTTTCATCGACACATCACCGACCCAACTTTTGACGGGAAGCACGATGGGAAGGGTCTCGGAGCTCCATTCTAACATAGGAACGGTTTCCTCCACTCGGTCCGATCATCCCCAGAACATCCTTGGCGCCACATCACTGATGTCCGCCTGATGACTCATCGCTGCTCATTTTGCACTTGTTTTTGTCACGGGCTTTTCCATGACTCATCGCTGCTCACTTTGCACTTGTTTTTGGCATGGGCTTACTACTGCCGATCGAAGAATTACACTCCATGATCAATGTGTCTGGCTGAAGGCTTTGGGTTTGGAGGGTCGGAGCGAGTAAGTGAAATTTCTAAGGGTGGCTCAGTCATTGCGGTTAATGACTGTGTTGGATCATCAAATTGCAATTCGCATATGTACAATCTGCTGCTCTAACCTAACTGTGGTCATTCAGTACGTTGTGGCTTATTAATCAATTCACTTTTTCATTTGGCTCTATAAAACTGCTATAATGCATGGTGTTTCAATTGATAGACAGGCTCTCCTTTGTTGTTTTTGATGATTATAGTACAATATACTGTTTGTTTCTGAGATTTCAAATGATAAACCTAAATGCAATCCGCTTAAACATTGAAAGCAAAAGCCAATTATCATTATTGCTATTATTCACAAGAGTTTTTGCAAACTATTGTTTTCTGAATATTGATAGATCTGGCATATCAGTAAAACTAGGATGTGACATATACAGCGAATCAATAGAACTATGATGCGATTCATCCGAATTTTCAGATGATTCAAAACTAATGGAGGTATCATCATTCGCTACGTTTCTGACAAATGATGTATATGTAGTATAATTTCCTGCAGTTGGAACAGTTAAGCATTTCCATCTGACCGCAGTTAATAGCAAACAAGGGCACTTCTTCAGGTAAGAATACGTGATTCTATCACTCTGAGTTTTGAATGCTTCGGTAAAATAGTACAGTATACAAAAGGTAATACATTTTGGAAGTAACGATAAAAGATCAAATGCAAGATGCTCAATCCAGTGCCGTGTCAGCCATCTGTACAATGCAATGTGCATAAAAAATACTACATTTCCAGGAATCAGAAGTATAAATGAAACAGCATTGTTATGTAAAGCTGATGACGCATATCTTTCAGTAACTGTTTCCTTTACTGTTAGTCGCCGTGTTTTCCTATTGGTGCAACATGAACAAATCGTCAAAATTAATATTGCAAAAAATGGTAACACGTAGGAAACAAAGATTGACATCATTTCCGCGATGACAGGCGCACCTGTACGAGTGCGTCTACATCTGTAAGTGACAGTGCCGTTTCGTAATTTCAAACTTAATTCACTTGAGCTTGCACGAAAAATAAAGTTGGAGCACATTGTAATCGAGCACATTGAAAGTACACAAAATAGCACTTTGCGTCTGGTTAGTTTTCGAAATTTGAGAGGATGATAAACTGCAATATATCTTGTTATGCATAAAAGAATAATTATAAGATTTGATGAACAGTAACACAGAGATTGCATGCCAGCTAATGATTTGCAGATCACTCTATATGACATTTCGGGATGAATACCAAATCCTATTTTTAAAATGTACTTGATGAAGTATATTGTTAGAACACCGTTGTCAAACATCACCTCAGTCATAATGAGAATGATATTGAGTTTGCCAAGAATGTCTTTTGATTTCCTTAATCGCATCTTCATAATTAGAAATACTCTGAAATTTGAAACACTTCCTATCAAGCACATCAATATTGTCGTAATTAAAACTACCAATTGGAAAGGAGTGCTGCTCTGTCTGAAATCACCGTCGGAGTGCACCATTTCGGTCATCATATGGTACGGATAGCTGATTTGCAATCCAGGTTGACGACGCATAACTTCTGAGAGGTCGAGATAAGCTTCGTATAGGATACCAAACGATATTTGAAAGCATTTTCAACATAACAAACGACGGCCGCAGGCAGGCAAATCTGATGGTTTCCGTTTGCTATGTACATAATACACGGAATGTAACCCACTCTGACGATGAATTGCCTTGATATCTACTTAAAATTCTCACTATGTATTTCTCCGGCTAAAAGACAATAGATATGTCAAAGTAATAATGTTTTATAACATTGAAAGGAAGGCATAGTACTATGTCATCTGCATCACGTTTCTTGGATCTCATTGCTTAGAATTGTTGCATGTTGTAGCATGTCCACGGCTTTGAAAATTTGCATTTTATGGCAGCTGTGTGGTGCAGCCACAATTGATCCATCATTCGAAGGGGAGCTGGAATCAAAACAGAATTATTATAACTAGAACAATTATAATTGTTAAGAAATTTGTGGAACATGTAGTCAATGAAGTAAAGTCAAGAAATCTATTATTATATTTTCTATCATATTCTGCTGCAATTAAGTCTCCTACAATTTGTATTTTGGAATTAAATAATAAGCATCATATGATGTACGTAACTATTAATTGTTATCAACTAATAAATAAAAGATGGAATACGTTCGGTTGTCAGTTTATATTACTTAAATGAGTTGCACCATAAACTTAATAGCTCAAGCTTTTGGTGTTGAATCAAAAATACTAATGGACTATTATAGAAAGATAGAAATACAAAGAGGCAAATGTCTCTGCATGGGCAGCATATACAAAATATACATGCATATTTTGCATATTTACATGACTGATTTCATTTTCGCTATTTGATACTCATACCCTATGCACTATTGTTCGCTAGCCATCATAAATACACTCCAGCCATTATACGACTTTGAATGTGTTTTGTTATACAGGCCTAGATATAAATCTCTAGATGTCACAAAAAATGAACTATTTTCAGGTCAAAAAATTGCGAATTCTAGTATTGGCATGTAATTAAATTAATGCAAATGCAATTCATGTTCACTTTAATGCATTTAGCAGTTTAGAATTTAGATATTTATATGGCAAGAACAAATATGATGAAAAACTTACTTTGTGCTGTTGAGGTGGTCGTAAACTCAAGGTAGAACCATTCGCTCATCGTCCTTTCGCTTAGTTCAGATAACATCGTTATAGAAAGCATGATAGATTTCCATGTGGGAAGTGGATACAGATCACCATTTTGTTTCTTGAGCTCTATGAAGAAGCAGTCCAACAGATAGTTCATCTCCATCATTTGATAGGTAATCCTTATTCAGTTCTCTTGATACCTTCCTCTGGTAGTCACGAGCCACTTTCCATTACTCATGCCTTCGCTTGAATCAGTTGAAGTAAAGCGTGACTTTTCTGTCGTCTCATTTTTGAGTCTTCTTTCAATTCCTTTCTTATTTGATCCTACCCTTTTCTACTGCTTTTCCTCAATGTCAAAGTTAAGCAGCTAAACATCAAAGTCCACTACTGCATAGTTGATGGCCGTGATCTTCCTCTCCTATTTCATAAAAGAATCGACTATATTTGACCCATCTTGTGGAATTCTTAGATTTCCATGAGCATTTATTGCTTCTTGTATTTCTCCGTGAATTCAAATTCAAGCATTTCTCCGCCGAGATCACTGTGATATTTACGATATTATTGAGTTTGTGTTTCATTGAAATATCTAAGTTTTTAATAAAAATGGATCTATAGAGAGCGACATAGATCTAGAATTATGGATTGGATCTGGGATTTAATGTCTTATCGTGGGTTACAGATCAGTAACCTAGCTGTCTACTCGGAGCTTAATTCTGCGCCATTTGATCAATACACAAGACAGAAATCGTGAATTATTGCTGTCGCAGTTTATGGAGCATAACATACCACCAAGCAAAGTCCGCAGGTATTAGCACCAATGGACAATGGCAGATTACAGTATGCGCTCAACTAAGATGGAATTCGTCGATGGACCCAAGAAAAAACAAGCTTCTATTAATCTATTTCGCAAAATTTTGAAACAATTCTTTTATGCGCTTATAGCGACACACTAACAAACCTTCTCCGTTGAATACCAGCTCTTCAAACTGTGTATATGTGATATTTAGTCATTTAAGAATCCATGCAAATTTCCGTGTGATATTTTTCATATAATACACTGAAATCACTGGAAGACCAGATATATCTGCACTAAAGTATGCGTTATTGAGAAATATCATATTATAAATTTATTCATATCAGAGGACAAGTCAAGTTTTCATGGTAAGTCATTACAAAAGAACGAGGTCGAGGAGGAAAAGTTGGTCACCATAATGCTTTGCCAGCGAGGCGAATGCTGAGGGCGTTACCACGCAAGACAGCTATCGCGATCCTTTGTTGGAGCCATACAGTTTCTCGTGTGTCGCTCGTGGTTTCAGAAAGGCGGTGGCCGAGTTCTTTTATGAAGCGGCTTGTGGTCTTCCCATATACACCGAAGGTTTCAACCGCTACTGGCTCGAAAATGAAAGGCCCATTGATGATGGTCGAATATTTTGTGCGCTTTGCATTTTCGGCAGCTGAGGCAGAAGATCCGGCTTCCATGGTTGAGTCGATCAGGTGTGATTGTGCGAACGTGTCGACGCATGTGAAGTCCCACACTAGCGGTTTCCATGTCGAAGAGGGAAAGTTGACATCCCATCTGTTGACATACCGCCACAACGGCATTGGTGAGGTACACAAATCAGTGCTCCGACCCTTTGTCCGATAGCGATCTGGAAAGCATTGTCGTCCAAATGCGTACCCAGTGATGAAACAGGATAAGCAGACAACCAAGAACCACTTTATGATCTTTTGGCACGATCAAACTGGTTGGCGTGGGCCAACAGAATGTCAAAATGATGCTCTTGTCGAATATTGTCCCACATTTCTTGCTTAGCAAAATCCTTGGAAGATGGAAACTGAAGACCAAGAGATTGCCATTCTATCTTCGCTTCCTCTATGAAAAAAGACGCAGGCAAGTCCACAACAATTTGTAAAATAGACTTCGCCAGATCCTCTGTAGAATGTAAGGAAGATAAGAAAGCTGGAAGAGCAATATCACTAGGACGTCGAATTTCTAAACCACCATGCTTCGTTGACAAAACAGCCTAAGATAAACTGGAACCTATGAAATCAACATAAGCAGTCCTCTTCAATCAATTGATGATGGTTGAATCCAAAGGTCAGCACATTTGTAGAGAGGAGTAGCTCTGAGCAAGTAAGTTAATTTTGGCACAGAAAAGCAATGTTTCAGTATGGAGAAGCCGGTATGCGAATCCAAGAGACCAACACGTTTCATCAGTATTTCAACTTCATTATGCTTCTTTGATGTTACAGTAATAGAATAAAGACAGGTCCTGGACACAACAGAAAAAAAAATTAGTAATCTTAGGTACCCCTAAATTCATGAATTTTAACCATTTTTTAGGTTAAGAATCTCTAATTCATAAAATTATTGGTACCCACAATTTTATGATTTTTTTCAAATTTTTTCATAAATGGTATTTTTTAATTTTTCAATTTTCCACCAAAATCATGACTGTTCTAAGACAACGAAAAAATCATAAAAGTTAGGAATCTCTAATTTTGAGAATTATGATCTCCCCACCAAAATCATGACTGTTCTAAGACACAACATCAGAAAAAATGGTAATTTTAGGTACCCCTAAATTTATGAATTTTTAACCATTTTTATGTCTAAATCAGGTTAAGAACCCTCTAATTCATGAATTTAGGGGTATTTAAAATTGTGTGTCTCAAAAAAATTTATTAAAAATGGAAGAAACAAAAATGGAAACCTCAGAAATGGAAGGAACTTTAAAAATGGAAGGAACTTCGAAAATATATCCTTCGCTATCACAATAAAAAACAAGTGAAATGAACATTGAAAAACACAAAGATAGAGTACGTTATATGAAAGATAAGGAATCACAATTATTATTAAGATTTTTAGAACATTATGATAAATTAAGAAAGAGATGATCTAAAGTCAAGAATGTAACACAAGGTATTGGAATATTTTTAACAGTAAGTTTAGGTGCTTTAACAATTGTTATTTTTTCTGGTGCTCTTACAATTCCTATTATTGCTACTGCTTTAACAGGTACGGGCGTTTTTACAACTTCACTTGTTACAATGTTAGATAAATCTTCAATATCTAGGAAACGAAAATCATTAGGAAATAAACATTTACAAATTAAAGAAGTTTATGATAAACTACATTATTATTTTCAATGAGTGTGAGATGATAATGTCATTGCGCTAGATGAAATTGAAAAATTTGATCAAATAGCTAATGAAGTCAATAAAATATCATTTCATGATAAGAATAAACAGCTCGACAAAATTTCTAATGATGGTAAAATTTCTAGTGATGGCAAAATTTTTGATGAAGAAAATGATAAAAAAATTTTAAAAGAAAACACTTTATTAAACAAAATTTTAAACGAAAAGATGTCAGACAACAAAGCAATAAAAAAATAATTTGTTCAGCAAAATGTTTTTGTTGTATTCCAATGTTACCACAAAATTCAAATATTATATTTTAAAAATGGATAAAATTAAAGCTGATAATCAAAAAAGAATTCAACAATTAGATGATTTAATAAAACAAAAAATATTATGAAAGAAAATCATACTCAGCATAGAATGATAAAAGCTGGTATTCAATCTGATATGTTTGAAAAAATGCAGCAAACCGAGCAAGTAAAAACTGATTTTGAAAAAACTATGGAACCATTTAAAACTCTTGAAAAAGAACTTACAAATAATGATAAACAAATTAATGTAGCAGATCCAGCACACAAAACTATATTAGATGACTATGGATTACTAGAATCAAACATTAATAAAAAATTACCAAAATCTATGCTATTTGAACATTCTATTTCATTTATAGACGGAAAAACAATACCTAGATTTCATCTCGGACAAAAAGAAATATTTCCACAACCTTTTCGAGGTTTAATTTTTTTTCACCAGATAAATCTCCTTTTAGTTTAGATAGAAATTTTGTTGATCTTTTAAGAGGAACAAATTTAAAGAATTATGCTGTAGAAGATCTCATAAAATATAAAACTATGTTAGATAGAGTTGGTGCAGTAAAATCTCTTAGACGTTATAAACAATTAGAAGATTTAGTTTCTATAGGGGTTAAAGTAGGAAAAGGTTTTAAAGCAGAAACAACTGTATTCTTACCAGATGATCCACAAGAATTACTAAATAGATTAGAGATTTTAATATCTGCAATAAAAGAAGGACATAATTCTAGTTTCAATGAAATTCATGCTATATTGAAAAGATCATTAGAAAAGAAGATTATAAATGAAGATGATTATAAAAGTATAGCTGAAATATGTCGTTTTTACGTTTTTTGTTTTTTTATAAAAAAAATATTTACTAAAAAATTTTTTATTTAAAAATTTCTTCGAGAGAATTATCATCAGCAGATTTAGACAAAATTAATAATCATTTAGAAAATTTGACAGAGATTTTGGGTTCATCAAAATTTAGTACGACGTTAAAAATTATAGCAACTACTTCATCACACACTTGTAATTTAGAACCCATTCTACATTTGGAACAAAATAAAAATTATCAAATTGCATTGACTAGTTTCTCCACATTTAACACTATTCAAAATGCTATAAAAGATGTGAATGATCAATTTAGATATTCTACTGATAAAGGCAAAACGTGGAAAATACTAACTTTTCTTCCTGGTTCTTACGAAGTTGAATCAATACCAAATGAAATTAAGAGACATTTAGGTATAGCATTTAAAGATAAGAAACAATTACATTTCGCAGTTGAACCGGCAGTTAATAAATTTTCTCTTACTTTAGACGAAAATCATCAAGTTTATTTTTGTCATGATAGATCATTGTCAAAACCATAGAAATCAGATTGTTTTACTGTATTAGGCTAGAAGGGTCATCAGCTGATTTCAGGTGGTCATTAAAGCTGATCGCAAACCCGAACTTTTGGCGCGAATTCAAAACGTCGGACTTGTATTTCTCGAGCATTAAGTCACGTGTAAGAAACGCCAGTGAAGAAAATAATGCGCCTAGTTATTAGTTGAAGATGTTTTTGATTGTTTGTTTCATTACATTTATGGGTGAACATGATAATACTTCAAATATCAATTGACAATGATGCAAGGATTTCACATGACAAATGTATTTGCATGATGAAATGGACTGGTATATAATTGACATAAGTTTAGTTTTGTAAATGATTTCTCCGAATGATGAAGTTTTCTGTCTATTACTCTGGCTGAGGCGTACAATATTCTTCAATATCTCTGGTTACTGTCAAAGTTTCTCAGTCATAAGTGACTCCTAGTCACGAAGTATATTACGAAACATGTCAGAATGGCTCTTGACTCGTTGATTTGTCCTGCTTTGTATTGCAAAATTTTTGATTGATTTCTTTGGTGATCAATGCAAGCGGTTTTTCCTGCGATAAGTGTCTCCAAAACATTCAATACGGCAAAGCCTCCATTTTTTTGTTTCATGCACCATAGACAATTTATAGTCTTAATCCGTATTGGAGATAGAGCCGGTGTAATAGCCACTGCCAAAAATTTACTGCATTCTGATTGCCACCGAAATCGAATGAACAAGCAATAGTAATCAATGTCGAATTAATAGCAATAGTTAACCCCGGATGAACCAGCACAATTAGAGTCATGCGGCTATTACCATGGCTGAGCCGGCAGCAAGCACTAGAAGTGGCCGCTAAAGGATTCAGGGGGAGAGGGTTCATGGGGGTTTAAGTGGTTGAAGCCCATGCTGTTTCAGGTAGGTCCAAGCTTTTCAATTTTTTAGAAGTATGGGACTTAAATTTGGAATCATGTTCAGCAAGGCTGGTTACAAACAACAAGCAAAGTCAGAATACAAAATTGATAAAGTACAAGAACATCCATAACTCTGGAAATACAGAAGGTAGTAGAACCAAACTTCATATAGCACTTAACCACACCCACCAGTAGCGTAGCCAGGATTTCGTTTCGGGGGGGGGCGGCGAGGTTTTTCAGTTTTTAGGCTTTATACGCATATAAATGGTTTTAGGCACAATAAGGCATATTTTTCAAAAAATGTACCGTTGAAACATTGGAGGACACACAAACATTCACAAACTAATTGTAGGCCTACTGCACACATATGTGAAGTAGACCTAATATACTTATCCCTAGATGCCCGTTTTTGGATAAAACATGCATGATTCTTTGAAATGATGTAGGTTCTATGCGTGTACATGCATGCTCGTTGCATGAAAAACTCGCTTTATGACTGATTTTAAAATTCATTTATATTTGTAGAAATTAACTGAGTAAAAAAGCTCCCGATTAAAAGGTGTGGATCAAAACGATGAAATTAGGGGAAATCACTTCAATACAGTTTTTCTACATTTCAAGGAAAACTCATCGATGACAGATGAAATATCGATGGGAATGTTTCGATGAATGTACATCCGTGCAAGGCCTGTTAATCTTTCATCTGTCATCGTGCTGCGCAAGTAAGACTTGAGATATCTGAGAGAGGAGAATGTCCTCTCTGCAGACGCGGTAGTCACAGGCAAAGTGCAGAAAATATGTAAATAGTCATTCAAACAGGGGTAAAAATCGGGGTTACAGTTAGACAAAGCATCTGCTGGAAAGGAAGGAGCGTCTTCATCATTCAGCCATTTCAATTGCCACCGCTCGTACTCAGCTTTCACGTCACTGTTACTAAATGGGCAGCATGGCTGATACAGCTCAATTACATCAGAAAGATCATCGAAGCTACCAGAACCTAAGAATTTCGGTATCAATATAGACATTTTCATTGCAATCAATGTGTGATGCGAAAAACGATTGTTCAAGGAGCAAGTCGACTATAGGAGCAAGTCGGGCTCTGTTTTCCGAGATCTGCTGCCTTTTGCTGGAGTCAAGAAGATTGTCTATCTTGAGGCTAGGATTCTTTACTCTTTTGAGGAAGTCTTTCGCCTTATGGACCGAATTCTGATGATAGACATCATCTTCGCATGTGTATCAAGATAGCCATCCCGACCAAAGAGACGGGAGTAGTTGGTCAAGGGCTCAACCGCTAGCTTTCCTAAGTTCTGGCCTTTGTTGTGACCAACAGCTTCAGGACCAAAAATCACACAGTAGAGACAGAACAACCCCTCTTTGTCACCGAATACGTCAGATACGGGCATCTCTTGAAATGATCTTCTTTCAAGTGTCGTTTTTCTTCAACTCCTTTGCTCAACCGAGTGGAATACGGGAACTTGAAATTTGAGTCGGGTACGAAGGCATTCTCCAATAAGTTTAGCTTGTCACCGTCGGATAACTGCATCTTTCTGTCAATGTAACTGCCTACATCTGTCCAAGCGGAATTTCCTTCAGAACTAGCATCAACCTCCTTGCCATTGGAAATAGGTTGGTCATCTTCAACTGGCGATGAATCCAATCGACATCTTTTCTTTTCACATTCGGGTGTGAAGAAATCCAGCAGGGAACGATTTTGCTTCATTCTGAAAATAAAATAGAGATTATAAGTACGCTAAGCATACAATAAGTTTACATGAAATTCTGTAATATTGCCTTTGTGTAATTGCCCTTTTCAAGTTAGCTAAAATGTAACAGATCAAACAAGAATATCTTAAATATCTTATCACAATTTTCATATGTAACATGCATCTCAGAAAGTACATGTCTACATAAAATTCTACATGTAAATTAAAGAAATATTCGATAGAAATTTGGGCAGCGTTTCCCCTTGGGACGGGCCCTTTTCAAGTTAACCAGAAGGTAGACTTAATGCTTTTACATGTAGGTATATCTATCAATTGTTTTAAGCATGCAATTTTTGACAACTAGAGATTAAAGATATGTGCTTAAGATAATGTTCGTTCAGTTCAACTTACCTTTGATAGAATGGCGCTCCGGTGTTAAATTTACCCAATAATCCAACGTAGATCGTATCGCAGGCACCAGGCAGCAGCACAACTTCGAAGAATCGAAATTTTAAAAAGAATATCACAGTTCAACTGATGATTTCGGTCAACGTACGCACGTTAGTAGGACGATCGAAAGACTGAATGAGCAGTCGAGATGCATCAAGCAAAATATCATGTGATTTGACCGCTTCAAAATTCTTGGAAATTACATTAGATCAGCATGAAAAGATTTTCATGACATAAGGATGAGCCAAAGGCGATTATTCGCACCTATTCATGGATCTCAAGATGACGTTGAGAAGAAAGTAAACAAACAGGTCTGTATTTGTTGAAGGGATTCATTCACCGGCTTTCAGATACGCGCTTCATGCTGTCATTTTCAATCAAGAAGTTAGGCTAATTTAGCAGCGATTCTTCTGTGCTGCTGCGAATGGCTCCTAACCTCTCTGCTCCTAACACGATGAACATGTACATAATGCAATAACCAGATGTTGTTGTGTCTGATCCCTCTGCCCGGTGGCGATGTAGTGAGTCAGGAACTACAGAATGCCAATTCCTCTATGATAGAGCTCCGCTCGGTGTTCGGGGGGGGCGGCCGCCCGTCCGCCCCCCCCCCTGGCTACGCCCCTGACACCCACGTGCATGATATAGCGCAATACAAAATTGAGAACAGTCCTGCACAAAAAACACGCTCATGGTAAACATTCATTATCATTAAAAATTAATTCACTTTCGTGGGATCACCAAACGCCAATCAAAAGCAAGCATAGTCATAGCGGCCAAGATATTCAGTCAAATCACGCAACCAATGCCACAAACCAATGTTCATGATCCCAAATGGATGCGCAATTCAGTCCCCACGTCCTCCGTGCCCTGCAACGGCCACAGCAGGCTCTCAAAGTTGACCTAATTTCACGGATTTTACTAAATTTGACCATCTCCTCTACTAATTTCAATCATAGCCATAGCGGCCAAGATCAGGGTATCCGGGGCTTTTCCGTCAGAAAATTCCAGGACCATTTCAGGACATTTTCCAGGACAAATACAAAATTTTAGGACATTTTCAACATTCTTATGAATTATCCACAAATTTACTATTAATGATCATTCTTAATCATGTGTTTGAAAATGTTCAGGTGCACATTTGTTGAAGCAATCGTCATCACATTAACAAGAGTCCTTCTTTTCACTTCAAGCATACCCATCATTGGCATTTATTATTTGTGTTATAAATGTTTGTCCAATATTTTTTGGCCATAAACTTGTGTGTGACTTATGAATGATCAAAACAATGTTAACGATGTTTCTTCTCACAATGATGACCGATTCAGCTAATGGATAATCAAGTCGAGTAATTGCTCTAAATCGTTGTACGCATTGTCATGGCTTAAAGCAATGATATCAATGCAAAATTGGTTTATTGCATATAAAATATTGAGCAAGATTGAGTGTGTTGCCATCATAAAATCTTTATAAGCTAAATCAGCAGTTGAGCGTCATAAACACGCAAATGCTGTCTATGGTCATGATCCGATTGAGTTCATCTAAACCAACTGGCAAAAAACTATTGGAATCGAGATTTTCTAACTCTAATTGCTATCGCTTGAGAAAATAAAAAGCTAGCCGAAGTTCTTCGAACGAAGGCACAAAATTGTAAATTAAAAAAAATCTGAAATATTCGGCGTACCTGCATCTTCTGTAATCGAAAGTTTATGTATATAATGGAGTATCCAAGAGTTATACTTACAGTCGCACGCGCGTGCGTGCATTCTATCTCCGGTCTTGATTGACTTTAAGATTTATGTAGGTCTACCTAGATATCACCTCTAGCTCTAACCTGTAGCTGAACCCATTTTTACGGTGTATGTTTTTTCTTTATACCGTGTATCGCATTATGTTATGACATAGGGCCTATAGGCTAAAAGCGGTGGATTTCCTAAACCTCACTCTTCAACGTTAGTGAATAATGCTTGTCTTTGCATTCTGCAATTTCATGTGCGCAAGGCATATATAATACTCATTGCATTTCATTTAATCGCGGTGAATCGAACCTGCTTTTTCAACGCAGCTTTTTTTGTACCGAATATATATTTGATAGTTCTATGAATATCAAAACGGAAAAGTCGATCTGCATAGTATCACACCATGGCATTAAGCTTCTCGCTTAATCATTAATATAAATTTGCCTTCGATATGTAAAGATTCGATATATTATTATACAAAACAAAACTGTTATACAGATGAACTTTTAGCAGCATTAGCACAGTAGACCAACTGTCACTTTACACGACATGAGCTGTTACATAGTATTTGGAAAAAAATTTTTACTTTCCATTCTTTTCCACAGAGCCAAGAGGTATTCGTATAATACCAAAAGATATTTTGCAGAACAGTTTATAATTCTGAGAAACATATCAGCGTCTGTATCATCAATCGTTTTTTCATAAGTCGAGCTGCTATTGCCGATGAAAGTAATTATATCTGCTAGGTCCACATTTTCGCCTAATCAGCCTCATTTGGGAGCAAATCCTTTAGTCCCTAAAACTTGATATTAGAAGCTTTTGAAGATGCATCATTTTCTAACAAACTTATGAACATTTTCACTATGAAATTATTTTACTGAACATTCATAATACTTCAGAAAATTGATTGTTTATATGACATTAATATTGAACAGGAAAATGGATGTATTTATATCACGTCTGAAAATTTAGCCACTGCAAATAGAAAAGCGTTTAATGAGGAAACAATAGTTAAAACGAGGCAAAACTTTGTGAAACATAGCCATGATATTTAATGAATGCCCGTCGACATTTCAATAACTTACTAATTGCAAATCTCAAATTGACCCGGGCATGACTGCAACTTTCAATAGGAAGTTGTGTCGATGTTGAGAGATGTGAACTAGGCCTGCTGATGATTCTTGATATTGGATGAAATATCTGCTATTCAGGTCTGTTCTCACTTTTCAACGTAGCCATTCTCGAAACTAAAAGCCCTTCATAGAAATTCTATACAAATGAATTTAGGATTTTCAGAATATTATTAATAACACTTGATGATCATGTACCATCTGGCTCAGAATGACACCGTTTCGAAGAGGGCACTTTGGTGTTCCTATGTGTTCCACAACAAGGGCAGGTAGGACCTCCGTTCCCAAGCATCCCCCTCCGACGAAAGCTCTGGTTTGTACAGATAAAGTGATTTCAAAATTGAGACTCCTTCGACTTCAAAATACAAATTCAAATACTAAGATTTGGTGCAAGTATTGGTGTTACCTAGTTAGGGAGTTTGTCTAGCAACTTCCAGCACTTTCTCTACACGAAAAACCGGAAAATACCGATTTCCTAGAAAAATGATGTTATCATAAAATGACGGTGCTACATGGATAATGAGTCTGTGCAGCTCTACAACCGGTGAAATAGTATTCTACTAATCATATCTGAGTTTTAACACACACTTTCCCAACACGCCGGTAGATACAGGTTATTATACAAGAATCCAGCCAGAGATATATCTGCACGTTAAGCAAGAGTTGAACATGAATTCAAGAAAATGTATCAAAATATTTCATCAATTTATCCAGAGCGAATACAAGATTGGTTGATCGGTGTGCATAGCATTATTCTAGTGAAAATTACATCATTCCAGCGAAGAAAGATCATTTTCCGCTTTGGTATGCTACAGAAAATCAATTAATGCTATGATTTTTTTTGATTGGTATTTGGTGATCCCATGAAATTGAATTAATTTTTAATGAGAGTGAATGTTTCCCATGAGCGTGTTTTCTTGTGCAGGACTGGTCTCAATTTTGTAATGCGCTATATCATACAGGTGGGTGTGGTTAAGTGCTGTATGAAGTTTGGTTCTACTACCTTCTATATTTCCAGACTTATGGATGTGTTAGTACTTTATCAATTTTATACTCTGACTTTGCTTGTTGTTTATAACCAGCCCGAAATGGCTTAGGGCTTCAGCAATTACATTTGTAATCTACTAGTATTGATTCTGCTGAATTATATTAAGAACAAGGTCTGCAGCTTCGTATTATGAGAGGAAAATCACGTCATGGCATTCACTTAAAGGCTGGAACAGTCACGTTTTTTTCACAACCGCAACCTATCATCTCTAAGTCACTTTTGTTTACCTGAAATTATTTAATACATGACATAGTGGTGGAATCTCAGCAATGCTGATGTGGACATCTACCACAACATCAGACAGCTCATCCTGGTTGGATGTGTCTCTCCAATTCTCCAAATCTCCTCAGAATCAGAGAGATCGTTTTATGCCTTCAGACATCCAAAGGCGCATCTCTTGTGCACCATCTCCTAGGAATGGTTGGTAGACTGACCATCGTAGCAAAAAACTGGAAGATACAAAGACGTGTGAAATTTGGAAATCAATGATATCTGTGATCAGCACAAAATATCAATGGTAGCTCCTATCCTTCGAAGTAGAAATCATTCGATGTCTTCGTCGAGTACTTAAATGGGATCAGGACAAATAAGTTGCTTACAAAGTTTAACATACTAAAATAAGCAAGTTTTGAAATCTTTGAATACCGGTATTACACAGTATTTCATGATTTTTTCTGTCAATCGATGTCGCTTGAGTGATATCTGATAGGTGAGACACCATAATCTACAAGCAACATTGAGGAAAAAGGAAAAGGATGCTTACGGGGGATTTGAATTCAAGAATGTTTTTGCAGTTAGCATATAATTATTTTCAAGAAACTGAAGTTAGCAGTAGATCTGGCACCAGATTTTTAGAAATAATTTGTTCAATCCGGATTTTCCACAAGTAGTAACCCCATGGCAAAATCAAGGACAGTGCGGTGCAGTGATGAGTCATCGATGAGTCATCAGGCTGACTCAGCCCCCCCCCCTCTGGCAGGAAGGTGAGGGAGAGCGCCAAGGATGTGCTGGGAGGAATGGGTCCGAGAGGAGGAAACGGGTCCCTCCCCCCTTCTGGAAGGAAGGAGTTTTCCAGCAAGGGAAGGAAGGTGATAGGAATGTGGGAGGGATAGAGTGAGGAAAGGGCGGGTGCTGGTGGTGTTGGGATGAGAAAGTCCATGTTTCGGCATGAAGGAGACCTCGGATGGGAAAACGGAGGCCAGATTCGGAATTTTTGGTCAATTTTGGGTTAGGAAGGATGTTTCCAGCGACATTGGAGAGAAAAAGTTTTGAGGACGTCCCCCCCCTCCTGCCAAACTTCCAACTTTGGTGTGCGAGATGGTAGAAAGTCGTGCAATAGCTCATTTGAAAGCTAAGAGTGAGAAAAATGCAGTGGAAAGCTCAGTTTGGACTAATTTTGTTGGGTTTAGGGAGGAAAATGGCAGGAAACCGTCAGAGTTGGAAAAGGCAGGTGTTGGAGGTTTTGGGATGAGAAAAGTCGTTTTTCGGGCAGAAGGAGACCTCGGATGGGAAAATGGAGTGCAAATTCGGACGTTTTGGCCAAAGTTGGGTCTAGGAATTTCTTCCCAACTCAATCGGAGAGAAACAATTTTGAAGACGTCCCCCCCCTCCTGCCAAACTTCCAACTTTGGTGTGAGAGATGGTAGAAAGTCGTGCAATAGCTCATTTGAAAGCTAAGAGTGAGACAAATGCAGTGGAAAGCTCAGTTTGGACTAATTTTCTTGCGTTTAGGGAGGAAAATGGCAGGAAACCGTCAGAGTTGGAAAAGGCAGGTGTTGGAGGTTTTGGGATGAGAAAAGTCGTTTTTCGGGCAGAAGGAGACCTCGGATGGGAAAATGGAGTGTAAATTCGGACGTTTGGTCAATGTTGGGTCTAGGAACTTCTTCCCAACTCAATCGGAGAGAAAAAGCTCTGACCCCCCCCCCCCCCACTCGGCAACGATCTTCCAACTTTGGTTGTAGACATCGTAGAAAGTCGTGCAATAGCTCATTTGAAAGCTAAGAGTGAGAAAAATGCAGTGGAAAGCTCAGTTTGGACTCATTTTCTTGCGTTTAGGGAGGAAAATGGCAGGAAACGTCAGAGTTGGAAAAGGCAGGTGTTGGAGGTTTTGGGATGATAAAAGTCGTTTTTCGGGCAGAAGGAGACCTCGGATGGGAAAATGGAGTGCAAATTCGGACGTTTGGCCAAAGTTGGGTCTAGGAATTTCTTCCCAACTCAATCGGAGAGAAACAATTTTGAAGACGTCCCCCCCCCTCCTGCCAAACTTCCAACTTTGGTGTGAGAGATGGTAGAAAGTCGTGCAATAGCTCATTTGAAAGCTAAGAGTGAGACAAATGCAGTGGAAAGCTCAGTTTGGACTAATTTTCTTGCGTTTAGGGAGGAAAATGGCAGGAAACCGTCAGAGTTGGAAAAGGCAGGTGTTGGAGGTTTTGGGATGAGAAAAGTCGTTTTTCGGGCAGAAGGAGACCTCGGATGGGAAAATGGAGTGCAAATTTGGACGTTTGGTCAATGTTGGGTCTAGGAACTTCTTCCCAACTCAATCGGAGAGAAAAAGCTCTGACCCCCCCCCTCGGCAACGATCTTCCAACTTTGGTTGTAGACATCGTAGAAAGTCGTGCAATAGCTCATTTGAAAGCTAAGAGTGAGAAAAATGCAGTGGAAAGCTCAGTTTGGACTCATTTTCTTGCGTTTAGGGAGGAAAATGGCAGGAAACCGTCAGAGTTGGAAAAGGCAGGTGTTGGAGGTTTTGGGATGAGAAAAGTCGTTTTTCGGGCAGAAGGAGACCTCGGATTGGAAAATGGAGTGCAAATTCGGACGTTTTGGTCAGTGTTGGGTCTAGGAACTTCTTCCCAACTCAATCGGAGAGAAAAAACTCTGACCCCCCCCTCGGCAACGATCTTCCAACTTTGGTTGTAGACATCGTAGAAAGTCGTGCAATAGCTCATTTGAAAGCTGGGAGTGAGACAAATTCAGTGGAAAACATGGCTTGTTCGTATCTGCCTTCGTTTAGAGGTGAGACGTTATTGAAAATTTTGGACCTTGGTGAAAAACGACAGAGTTAGAATGTTTATGAAAATCGCTCTAGCGGGTGACGCAAGCCTCGGACGGGAAAACAGAGACCAGATTTGGCATCAGCGTATCATGTTACACCTGTATGTCATTCATGCTATGTCTCCGAAGTGAAAGGAAGAAAGATGACAGAAGCAGTAAAGTTTACGAATGAATTTGTTCACTACGTTTTCATCGACAAAGTCTTCGTGGTGTGATTAGGGACTACATCATCTCCTTTCATCATGAAAAGACAGACTTGGAATTTGCTATCGCTAAAGGTTACTCCGTTTTCCAACAGCTCATGGACAGTTTGATGAATAAAGATGTGAAAGGACGATTAGTTGCAGAGATCGAATTTGAGAAGCTGACTGAAGAACATGCGGGCGAACGTGTAGTGTTTCATTTTGCATCATATTCTGCAGAGACGTTGCATGATCCTAAAGATTTCTATCAGCGACACATGGCGAAAATTGCATCTCGACTAGATTCATTTCATGAGCATGGATCCAACTTGCTCTTGTGTCGTATAAAACACATTCATATTCAACTCAATGTGCTAAACTAGATTTGACTACAAGAATTGAGAAAAGCAATCATGAGTCAGTCGTCCGCGTGCCTCCTTTTCCCTGCCACAACGAAGTCAGGGGCGAAACGGAGTACTCTGATTGGCTCTCATAGTGTCAAGTGTGGATTTGCAGGAACCTATAAAAGCAGTCATCTCCCCATTTTCTCTTCATTTCATTCTCTTGACTTGAAAAGCGTGTGTGACTTGCACAAGCCATTCTCCGTCTCAATTTTGTCCGATTCAATCCCGTTTCCAAATTTACAAGTGAGTGTCATGACTGTCTGGCCTTACCAGCATTTTAGAAGAGAGACGCAGGAGAGTGTGTGGCCGATGATTGTACAAGCTTATTTTGTTGAACCATCACCGCCACCGACTCAACCACCTAGACGCTTTACCTTCAAGTCATTTCAGGAATTGAAACTCAATTCGGGTCCTAAGCCCAAGACATTTAATTTACTGGACGATGACGAAGACTTAGACTTTGGTGATAAGCTTTAAATCCTGTGAACGCAGCAAAAGGTCCTCTTAAGGGCCACCTCATATGTCACTGCTAAGCTAACAATTTTCTTTTCTCTGATGATCATGAATGTACTTAGTGGTATTCTTTCGCTACACACTGCCATGGCCATGAATCCTACTGCAACTGCTGCATCATTGAATCCTCAACATCTCGAGCTGTGGAATCCGAAAATTGAAAAGGTAATTCACGGCTATCCTACCTACAAACAACAAGTGCGCTACAATGGTTTTCGACTCTATCTTCAAACGCCGGCGGTATACTTACCAAAAGTGGATACGCAAGTAAATCGTTGCGGTCAAAACCTGAGTATCCCTATTGATAATTGGTTGCGACAGCAGCTTGACATTTTAGAAGACGTTGTGAGGCAAGAGGCTCTTATTCCTACTGAACTATTACAGTTGTGGCCAGAAAAGAAAACTTCTTATTATAAACCTTTGTATCGCGGCACTCGCTGCAATATTTTACAAAGAAAGTATTGTAAAGTCACTTCAGGAGTGACAGTTGAACAGTCAGTTGAAGCAGAATTGTCACCGCTAGGTGTAGGCTTTTATTCATTTCATATTGAGGTGCCTGCTGTCTATGTGGGACCTCATCAATCTGACGGTAATTTGATTTCTCTCAATTTGCGCATTGCTCAAATTCATCATCAACCTGAGTCAACAGGTCTTGATCACATTGAGAAAGTCATTGATTCTTGTGTCAAAGAGTGTCAAGAACCTGTCACCAAACCTAAACGTCGTCGTGCATCACAGAAAGATGGTGTTGCCACCAAAGAGAAATCTTAAGTATTCTAATCAGTTAGTTTGTAGTGAATGTGGAAAACGCGGCCTTGCGCGTTATGTTCAAATAAAACATTGTCATCATGTTGTATGTATCTTTTGTTATGTAAAGGACAGACATCCTTGTAAAGTTCCTGCTCAATGTATTATTTTGTAATGAAGTCTTTTTGATATTGTAGGTTGTCATCTTCACAGACAGTGAGGGAACACCCATGCAGGAATTGAGTGCTATTGCAATGAGAGAAAGTGATCAAACTAATGTTAGTGTATATCATAGATTTGCCTACTGTCCTCCACACAAAGACGAATGGTCACGACGTCATGTGCATGGACTTGATCCTTCTATTTTGATTCATATTGGATTTGTAAATGAAACGTACTTGATAAGTGATTTCAAACGGTGGCTGTCAGGTTTTCATATTGTTAAAATATTAGGAAATGATTCTGAACGAGAAGCAACAACACTTCAGTTGCACATTGATAATTTATATTTACCATGTTGGGTAGATCGTGTAAGACAAGACTATCATATGCATTGTGATCAAAAGAAGTTTAGAGATGAAATGATTTTTGACATGGCTATATGTTTCGGTGAGAGACATCACCTTTACAGACCACCATCCCATTGTAATACTAGAAATAAAGCCACCTACATTGCAAAACTCTCTTCACGCTGGCATTGTAGTCTCTATGACGTTTATGAACTGTATCTATATTATTGTCAACAGCATGGGTCTATGTAAAACATGTTTTTGCTCCTTGTGAATGAATGATGATCATTTTATGAAGTGTATTCTGTACTTGTGAATTTTGTCTCGTGTTGAATAAACTTACAGTGGAACATGATTGTAATTTCTGTTATTATTCATAGTGGAAGTCATTGAAGCAATGTGAAATCTATAGTTACAACGTTTATGATGGCGCATCGTACCTTAAGTAACCACATGTGTCATTTGACACTTGATCAACAAGGATTCGATGGATTTTTACAAGATTGGAAACTTACATTTAAAATGAAGATGAATGATATGAAAGTAGTGCTCACTGAAAGCCTTCCTCTCTTCAAAAGATTGATGGAGAGTTTACAACCTCAAGATGTAAAGGGTAGACTCGTTGCTTATATAGAGTTGAAAGATTTACAAAAACCACTTCGTTTTGGATCTTATTGCATAGAATGAATTACTCTTAGTGATCAATTTTATGGTCGTCATATGGAGAAAATTATGGAGAGAATAGAAGAGACGTTGGAAGGAAATGCATACGTTGTTAAACATATCATGATTCAACTGAGTGTGTTTACATCCACGACTTTGTTTGATGCGCGACACATTGTGTAGATGCAATACAGATTTCTTTTCACTGAGTATTTTGTAATGGTGTATAGAGCAACATGAGTCATTGCGCTTTGTGCATTACTATCAGGCTCTTTGTTAGATAAATGAATGCGTCTTTGTTCGAGAAAAGGGGCGTGTCATAACATGAGTCATTGCGCTTTGTGCATTACTATCAGGCTCTTTGTTAGATGAATGAATGCGTCTTTGTTCGAGAAAAGGGGCGTATCATAACATGAGTCATTGCGCTTTGTGCATTACTATCAGGCTCTTTGTTAGATAAATGAATGCGTCTTTGTTCGCTAGAAGGGCGTGTCACTCAAGTCTTTGTGAGGACTAGAACGACTTTGTAAGAGGTAAGAGGGAAGGTTTCCATCCACGCAGTCAAAAGTTCACGTGTTATAACTCTTTGTCACATAACAAAGACAGGGAAAACATGAAAAGGGAAACGCATGTGATTGGAGCTAGGTGGGGTTATAAAACGAACGACTGAGCTCATGGCAATCATTTCCGTCCTTGCGCTAACCATGCAGTTGCTCGAAGCCATCAACTCCTCTGCTCTCGCACTGGGTACACTGAACTCCCTTACTTTAGCATCCGGTAAAAATGCTTTCAATCAAAAGATAACTCATCATGGAGAAGCCGTAACCATAAAAACTCCAAGTCAACGGATAGATTATCTAAAGATTATGTCAACAAAGTATGGACTGGCCATGTGTGTGCCGTTAGACTATTGGACACGGTTACAATTCAATACTCTTGAAATATTCCTGAAAGAAAATCTCACCATTGCCAAAGAAATTGTTCGACACAATGGGAAGCGGCCACAAGTTCCCATCGTGGAAAGAAGATACATGTATGTGCATATGGATAGACACTGTCTCATCATCCATGAAAAGGAGGGCAACGAATTGGACTTACTCAATTGCAAACCTCTCCCCATTTTGGGAAAAGGATTCTATTCATTTGAAGTTAAAATTCAAACCATCTACATGGGTCCGCGCAGGGACGGAAGGTTGCTTACTTTGAATCCCTATCTTGTCTCCATGACCTTCAAAAATGATGTCCATGTTGATGATGATCAACTACAGTAACACTCTCCACACACTGAGAACGCACCATCGGTCTTTATGAGACCACGGCCTAACGGCCACCGTATCAAGAAAGAAAATGTACACTCACCATGCCACACATGAACACCACTCTCCTTCTTTCTTAGGCATACCATTCATCACTCATGTTTAAATCATGTGGAAATTATCAGCATGCCTCTATGTATCATGAAAAAGTCAGTGTGTTACATTTCATGATATGAAACGTCAACTTCAGATAACTCTAGAACGCTTTCATCTACGAAGGTTGCATCGCGCAATCCTATCCAAGTCTTGCCGTGTCATTAACGTAGGAGACGGCATTGTATTTATTCGCATTCAAGAGATGATTCTACATAGTGATCACTGCTACATTGTGATTCCAAAACCCTCATGGGAAAAGTATAAAAGGGAAGTTCACTCAACCCTCATGTCATTTGTGAGTCATACCCCCCATCCACATCATCAACGCCATGCGCGAAATGAATCTCAGAAGAGACATCGATTTAGAACAGTTGCATACCCATCTTCCCGATTCAGTGTATCATCGCGGTCGTCCGGAAATGTTGGTCATTCGCATGAGCAACGGTCGAAATCTTCAAATCTTTCGCTGCGGCAAAATCCAAGTCCTAGGAAACTTTTCTCATTTCGTGATGCAGTCCATGTGCTACGAAGTCGTCAAGAAAATGCGAACACTCATGCCTCATCTCCGCCTCAGTCCCCTGACATTGAAGAATATAGTAGTGTCTGTTCAATTGAAGATTTTAGTGAATCTAACCAACATTAAAACCAGTAATCATTGTATATTTTATGAAACTGAACTCTTTCCTGCTGCTCTGATTCGGAAGTGGCATCCTGTACATATTGCAGTGTTTCACAATGGACATTGTATCATGACCGGTTTACGTGATATCAGTAAAGTAGCTGACATTGTTAAATCTTTAATGCGCTATCTGTATGAGTCACAGTTAATAGAATCGTGTTAATCACATGATGCGTTTTGAATGAGTCATCGCAATGAACTATCGTCCACACACGTGTCGGTGAAAAGGTCATCAACAAGGTTCTTCGCTTTATGATGAGTCAGCGCTATTTATAGACATGAAATGATGTCCACACACTTGTCGGTGAAAAGGTCACGCTGTCTGACGTGAGGCGCCATCGCTTTGTCTGATAAATAACGCCCACACACATGTCGGTGAAAAGGTTGAACAATACTGATTAGATTCGTATGACTGGCGCCTTACCCCTTCATGAGTCAGAGCTATTTATAGACATGAGTCAGCAAAGTTATTGATGTTTCCTAAGCCGAAGAAATTGCCATGATGTCACATTCACTGGTGAGGATGTTAACTTACAAACTCTGACATGGGTATAACATTATTTCTAACTTTACAAACAGTGAAGTGATTCTAACTTCATTTACATTTCACCTATCTTGCAAACAGTGATATGGTTATAATTTATTTTATACTTTACCTATCTTGCAAACAGTGAGATGATTCTAACATTGATTCAAACTTTACATTCATCAACTTTATTTCGAACTTCACAAACGTCAACTTTATTTCTAACTTTACAAACAGTGAAGTGATTCTAACTTCATTTTATATTTCACCTATCTTACAAACAGCGACTTGGGCATAACTTTATTTCCAACTTTACAAACAGTGAAGTGATTCTAACTTCATTTATATTTCACCTATCTTACAAACAGTGATATGGTTATAACTTATTTTATACTTTACCTATCTTGTAAACAGTGAGATGATTCTAACATTAATTCAAACTTTACATTCATCAACTTTATTTCTAACTTTACAAACGTCACCTTTATTTCTAACTTTACAAAAAGTGAAGTGATTCCAACTTCATTTATATTTCACCTATCTTACAAAATGATTAAAATTTTTACTTCTGTCTAATGAGTGAGAATTCCATCTTTATGTCAAAAGAAAAACAACACAGTATGTACATGATATGTTATTCATCAACACAACCGATTTTCATCACAGCCACATGCAGTTAATACTTATGGTACCAGAAAACAAAGTTTTTATGGCTCACATCACCGGAGAAAACAAAGTCACTGATATGCAGGGAGAAAACAAAGTCACTCATGTGCAGGGAGAAAACAACGTCAGGAAAACCAGTTTATATGGAAGTCATGATATGAAGTGATCAGGAGTTGGACGCATGTTCCAAGGCACTCACTCACAACACCCCATAGAAAGCGCCATGGAGTAAAAAGCAAAACATCAACCACAACAGAGAGGAAGCATTCATCATCAAACATCGCCGGACGGAGGAGGAGAAAGTTTCTGTCTCTTGGGTGGAGGTAGATGAGTGTCTGGATGGCCGTACGGTAATGAGTGGTTAGGACTCATCCAGCATCGCTTGTCTTCCCAAGCCGAGAGACCTCGTTTCCTAAACGTTGCTGTTCTGACTTGATGCGACTGTGATTTTAAAATGGTCATTTCTACTTTTTTAATTTTAAGAGAATCTAAGGCATCTTGATAGTCCCTATGTGTCATTTTTCTAACGATTGACTTCGAGATGCCATTCGCCCGTTTTATAGAAAGCTCTGAGGATTTTAGCTTCATGGAGTACATCTTGGGGCGAAGCAAGATCATCTCCTCTATCTGTTTGCCGGCACACTCATCCTTGAAGCAGCCAAGTTTCGCTTTATTTGAGGTAGAGTAAAGCGGATGGTCAGTGGGATAGTTGGAACTATCAAACTTGGGTGCTAAGTATTTTGAAATGTCTTCCTGCTTGACTTGGCTCGTGGTTGTCAAAGCTAGGAAGAAGCTGTCTGTATCACATCCTACTAATTCCACACGTTGGAGAAGTGGACATGTCTTAAAAGTGTGGTAAAATAACTTATACATTTCTAACTTGGAGTGATCCAAGACAGCTTGACCGACATAAATGGGCTTACAAAGTTCTACTTTAGATTTTAACATTTTAAAACCAGTGATGTCTTCGGAAATGACATCATGGTGGCAAAACAAAGGCGAGCGACATAACTTGATACTCGTTTCCGGATCAGTTACGATGGGCTAGTCCATGCGCTTTCTTACATCCTCCATGGTTTTACCAAAGAGGGCATTATTCTTAAATTTAAAGAAGTCCTTTTCGAAAGGATTCTTGGATTCAGCCCGTTTCTTACTATTAAATTCTATATACGGTTTTAGAAAGGGCTTCTGTCTAAACTGGATAGCGCGATGGACTTTATCAAGATAGAATTTGAGGATGGAATAGTGCACGATGTAATGCTGCTTGTTCAATTGGGTGAGCAACAACTTCCTAGTGGCTTTATACTTTAAGTCATTTTCCGCCTCATACTTCCTATTGTGTTCTTCCATAAAGGGAGAGAACATATCTGGACTGACTATGCCAGATTCGGGTGCGAGAGGAAAATCAACGGTCCTATTCTTAATGCAGTTTGGATAGATGAGGTCGACTTCAAATAAATAACCTATGTCGGCCTCATCTCCCAGTGCCATGATGTGTGCTGGATTGGAGAAGTGTTCAATGTCATGGAGCTCTACCCATTCAAAGTCAGACTGTGGCAAAGGCTTGGAGAGTGCACTCCCATACAAATTATTTTGGTCTATGTACATTAAATGCGTGGTCGATCATATGTATTGGGTGCTGTTGACAACATGTTTGTTAACAAATGTCAAGCCACCCCTAATACCACGTTCAAATAACGTGTACATTTCTGCATCTTGCAGTAAATGAATGCTCTCTTTCGTCATCTTGAAGGCTGACTGATAGGACAGACCCGGCAGACTAACAAAATGGACGGGGTCTAAGGCGTCCTGTTCTAATGTGACTTTCCTAAAAGTCTCAAACACATCAGCCAACAGATAGACGTCTAATTTTAAGTAGGCAAGCATGTAGTCACCAAACGTGCGGCACCTAAATTCTAACCATGCTTGCTGTGCATGCCTATAATCATCCAGCGAACAGTCCTCACCCGTCAAATCATTTTTAAATTTATCGATGGACGGAAGGGATGTTTCTTTCAATGTGTCCATTGAACTAAAATAACTATAAGGAAACACCCCTTTCGTCGTATCAGACTGTCACTTATGTTGGGATAGTCTTTCTTTAAATGTTGAGTGAGGGGAAGTGTTTCTAAATTATTAGCCAACGCGGCTAAGGAAGAAGACATAGACTGGAAACTGTCTAGAAACTTTATGTCATAGAAGACAGGCTTTCCCTCCTTCGTCTTATCGACTTGGACTTTAGCAGTGATGCACATAAATTTTTCCTTACTTTGTGCAATCACTTTGGATGACCAGGATTTCATTTTACCGAATCCATGGCGAATGATGATGTGAGCATCATAACATTTAAAGTTATGAAAGATGACGGGGAGCGTTCGCCGTTTCAGTCTAAGTTTCATATTGCATTTACTGCATAAGGCAGACCTACATTTACCACTGAGATGGTAATGGTCCCTCACTTTCTTATGTTGCTGTTCATCAAAGGATGAACAGCAGCGGGGACATTCCGTGGTCCTATCAAACTTGATTTTATCGGCTTCTGTGAAGCACATGGGTTTCCTAGTCAGCTCCGTTTCATACCGTTGATGAAAACGGGCTTTCCTATCTAGAAAGTTGAGGAAGTTTTCAACCCACTCCTCGCCTTGCCACACATGCATCTTATTTTGATTCCTATAATATGGATGCCAAACTTCATAACAGGCAATGGCTGCTGGCTTATGACTTAGATCTTCTTGTTCAATGTAACATTCAATGTCCGCATAGATGGTACATATGGGACTGAACTCATTGCCGTTTTCCTCATACCTATAAAATTTATCTTTGGGCATGACTTCCATTTGAAGCTTACCCCGAGAGCACCACTCATAATGCTCTTCAAAAAATGGTTTTGACCTAAAGTGCCGTGTGCAGCGATCACAGTAGTAGAAATTGTTCCTATAGGTTGCTTGATGATGGTATAACTTTGAAATTTTAGGAATGCCACAATAATGCCATTCTGGGTGGTTGTCGCTATAGACTAGGAGGAGATTGACAACCCGGTCGAAGTTACTTTGGCGATTATTATACCTAACGCCCTTCTGACCTTTTTCTCAGAGATGGACGACAATCTTAATATTATTCAATTTTTCAAATTGGGCGATGCCTTTAAAGTCTAATGTGTTGACATCTAACCCGTCAAACTTAAGCTTATCCTCCCATTCACGATAGTGAGTGATTCGTTCACGATGCACCCTTATATCATTATAGTGAAGAATGGAGAGGACGGCATACTTGAAACACTGGGACTGACATTCTACATTGATGACAGCCTTTTTGTCAGCCAGTGCTTTGGGGAGAGTGAAACAACCGCTCCCTTGCAAATTTTCTAAAAGATTAATTTTCATGTCTACCTTCTCTATCCCATCAAAGACCAGACCGCTGTCTCTTTCATTAAATTTATTTAATTTGCTGATGAGATAGGTCGCATGTCTCTCTATCCACTCGTTTACATCACCTATGAGATCAGCAGCACAGGAGGCTATCCTAATGGTCACAGTGGACTCTACTTCTCCCGTGATACTGTCTAGCTTATTGAAACGAGCAGTGAGATAGAACATGCCCTTAAGTAAAAATCTATCTAAACTCGCCATAATTTGATGAATTAAGCCTATATGATTCATCAAGAAAGGATGAATGTCCTGCACAGCTTCAGAGCTTTCTAACTGATAATCGCGAACGAGCCTATCAAGGGAAAACTTGCTCAGCCTTAGAGTGACGTTGTTGTCAGTGTAAAGCTCAGTGAGATGAGTGTGACAGAGTGTGTGTGAAGAAAGAACAAACTCTGTAGGAAAGGTCTTCTGACACGAAGAACAGGAAAAGCCGACGTGCGATGAAGGATGCTTCCTACCTGTTGTTGTCGGTGGTTGCCTCACACTGCCACAGGAACCGCCTCCGATGTGGACTCCCAAGTTGGTGTTGTTGTAGAACGTACGTCCACAACCTTCACACTTGGGCCGTTGAGGGATCGGTCAGCGTGTCTTCTCCAGTTCTCCCTTCGCTTTTGGGCAGCGAGAATGCCGGTGTCGCCGAAGGCAGAATGGCCTCGCGAAAACCTGCCCGCAGTCCGTACAGCTGAGCTGTCGAGCCGTAGGTCCTTCTCTCTCCCTCACACCTTCCTCCTCGATTGCAAATTCCTCTCCCACTATCTCTAACTCCTCCTGCTCCAACAGTCTCTCCACTGACTTGACGGAGAGGAGAGGGAGGTCGGTCGCTGCAGGTGGTGGTGGCGATGCAGGGATGATGATGGGACGAGAAGGAACGTCGCCGTCCAGGAGGTAGGCCGCCAGATCTGTTGAGAAAAAGAGAAAAGAGATTAGTAAAATGATCAACATTTCAAGTTTGAAGTCTTATCCCCCTATTTCCCAATCACGATTACTTACCATCTAAGGACTGTAACTCCGGCAGCAGGGATGGACGCGGAGGAGGCAGGAGAGGGACGCGAGCCGAGGGTGGAAGGGTCCTGGGCTTCGGTGTCGGAGGGACGTAATTGCGAGGAGCAGGGACTGGCGAAGGTACCGGAGCTGGTGGCGGTGGAGGTGGGGCGATAACGATGCCCGAGAAAGGGGTCGCAGCTTGGGCGGAGGTAGATGAGTGGGAAGGTAGGGTCGGAAATTCCTCGCGGCTTCCTCCCACTTCTTCTTCGCCATATCTGTAGAGAGAAAAGAGACATTAGATAATGAGACAAGGATGATGCAGAGGATCTGAAACATTATAAACATGAAATGTTAAAGATACTTACACTTGCCAAGCAACTCATAGGCTTCCCCGATTGCTCCTTGGGGGACGGGTTCCCCATTACAAATACATTCATGCACTGAAAAAGAATGACAGCAAAGATAAGCAGAGGTAAATTTGGATTCGGTTTAAACATGAACAAAATAAGGAAGGGGCTCTTGATTTTAATGAGGATGTCTACC
The DNA here is from genome assembly GCA_907163375.1 of Prostheceraeus crozeri. NCBI lineage: Eukaryota > Metazoa > Platyhelminthes > Polycladida > Euryleptidae > Prostheceraeus > Prostheceraeus crozeri. The sequence goes on from CAJQUW010003408.1 coordinate 168,463, forward strand.
CTAATGATGTTAGTAATAGAGTCAATCTTGTTACAAATACTTACATTGCTCGATGGTAGCCTTCTCCATCTCAGCAGCAATTCGATAATTTTCAATTTTTGCGAATTCCATTTTTGTTCGATTACAGACAGCAGATTATGTTAGTAGATTTCAATCACTGAAAAGGAAAGATGAAAATCGTTTCATTTGCCTAGTCAACGTTTGGGAACAATCATTGAAGTGACATCTAATGAGTTACATCTCACTCTACTCCATATCATAAAGACTAACTGTCGAATGGCTGAAGTACTCTGACCTGGCGAGAGAAAGCGTCACGTTGAGTATGAAGTCGAACGCCCAACATGAGCAACGGCTCAGAGGTTTCGGTCTAACAAACGACGAACAACCCGTGCAACGCAATCCCTCTACGGCAGTACCCGCCGTCCCGAAGGAACGCTCGAGCAAAGGAGGTATTACATCGATGATATGTTTTATGAGCAGAAGTGAATCTCTTGATGGCAAGAGACTAATCAACTTGATAGCAACTCAAAACAACCTGATAGCAGGAGCTCACCGACACTCACCTTGTGAAAGATAAATGTGAAGAGCAGAGCTGGTGCACTGCCTTTTATAAGATTTTCCTAAGCAGTGAATGGATGAGACCTCTCGTCCAATCACAGACGAGCTAGAGTTCCCGGTGTGCACACGCACATTTGTAACGCGTTATTGAAATCGTGTTAGGCAAAAATTTTGTTTAGCAATAGACTCAACCATAACACCTGAAGTCAATACATTGAAACATGATGATTGTACGATTCGTTTTCATCAAGAGAGCTTCGGAGGCTTAATACAAGATTACATCCTTGAGTTTCAAAGGGAGGAGACTGAATTGGAAGCATGTATAGACTACACACGAGAAATATTTACGGAACTGATATCTTATTTCAAAGACAGCCTCATCAAGGCTCACTTAATTGCAAATATCAATTACATTCATTTTCCACATGGTGAAGAAGTGGAAAGCGTTGATTTTCAATTTCCTTCCTACGGACAAGAATATGTTACTAATGCTTCTGAGTTTTATACACAACATCTGCAAAAAGTTATTTCTCGGATAGACAACTTTCATGGTTACGGCAATCATTTGCTTCTGAATAAAATAAACCATATTGTCATTGCAATTAGTAAAGTGGGTTTCAATGATGTTAAATCAAAGACCAAATAAAGTATTTTATCATGACACTTGTGTTGTGCTAAACTTTCTAGCGCTGTGGTGAACACTGTTTTCATATAACATTCTAAACTCTCATTGCAGTAGAAAACTGCTTTTAGTAAACCTGATGAAGCCAATCTAACAGTTATGGAGTTTGAATTTTCTAATAAGGGAACATTTGCCAACTGTCTCCAATAAAACTTTCTAACACTGTGAAAGTAAGTTACGAGACAATTAGTGCTGCTGTGAGTTCGGTCAGTCATACAACTTCAATGATTAAACTTTATTTTCACAAACGTGCGTTGCGGTAATGTTATTTGACTACACTAAGTTTGCAAACCATGATACACTTTCTGACTAGACTTATGAATACAACTTCAATGATCAAACTTTCTAACTATACATCAACCTGTGCTGCAGTAAAACTTTTGTACGACACTGACAAGAGCTTTTTCACTAGCGAAGAGAGAAGTCTGTGATGTGTTGCGTGTGGCACATGAATGTCCTCCCTTCATTCCTTCATCATTTCGTCTCCGTGATAGAGACAAGAAGAACTGATGGTTCATTCTCGCATGGTTGGCCAACTGTTGGGAGACAAGTGCAATGGAGATTTTATGAGGTTACCTGTGGCAGATAGCTAAATGTCACCCTGGCGGTCAGAGTACAACGTTGAGACGAAAGGCAACCACTTGCAAACATGACGCAGAGAGGTTTCACAAGGATTACCATTGCCAACGTCCCGTGCAGTACTCATCGCTACGGACTTCACCGATGTCTCGAAAGATACGCCTACGGGAAGTATCACACTGAAAATCTCCGTGACTTGCACCGTCCATGACTTGATCGCCAGACATGAAAACCGGTGGAGTTGGTAAGAGGTTGGCAGACTTGGATCAGCTTGATAGCAAGCCGTAGAGAGCTTGATTCACCAGCGTTTTGCAATGGAGATGTTTAGAGGCCACCCATGACAAGATAGCTAAGACTCAACCGATTGGCGTTCAAAGTGAACTTCTTGAGAACTGTGTCAAATGCCCAACATGAGACATGAGTTGCCCCAGCGGTTTCGGTCTAAACTATGACACACTCCCTTGCCACACTTATCACTACGGCATCGCCCGCCGTCCCGAAGGAACACCCTCTCAGAGGAATATTACAGCAAAACTCTCCGTGTCTTGCTCGCTTTCAGTGAAAAGCTGCTTATACGATGAGAAGACTGGCTCAGACATCATTAAAATCATCTAGTTGACTTCAGCAGGGTCGAAAACCCCAGAAAACCTCCAAAACTAGTGAATTTAAATTTTTAACTTTTAGCACTACTTATGAAATTTTATAAGTAGTTTATCACTTAGGGCAGGTCAATAGCGACCGAACCTTTTTTGAATCAAGTCAAACGGACTTGTAGAAGCAAAGTTACAAGCCTTTAAAGTTTTGGAGTCTTTTATGGCCTGGAGACGAAGGCCATCTCCTGGCGAACCTCTAAGTCTGACGCCTTAGCTGACTTCAGCAATGAAATTTTCTAAGTCGGTTTCTTGCAGAAACCCGGTTTTTCAGATTTCCAATGCTATCATCGGAGCTCCGGAGTTCACCTACCCCAACCCAGTCGGGAGGAGAATTGATTTCCACAAGCAGAGTTTCCACTTATATAGTGTGTGGCGATCAGCTGATGACGTAATAGCCATCATCAAAACACTAAAAACCCGTCTATCTCCGGTTCTAGTGCTCCGATTGAGCTGGAAATACGCCATTTCCATGCACAATTTGACGCTGAATCCGAATCTGCCCTCCATTTTCCCATCCGATGCTTCGTTTTGGCTCTACAGCCTGCAGCCATCGCAAAAATTCCAACAGTCGTTTTTCGGAAAAAATGATGAAAAATTTTTTTCTCTCCGATAGCTTTCAAATTTAGCATGCCGAAGCAGAATTTGACGCTGATTCTAAATCCGTTCTCTGTTTTTCCGTCCGAGGCTTGCTTCACCCGCTAGAGAGATTTTCATAAACATTCTAACTCTTGTCGTTTTTCGCCAAGGTCCAAAATTTTCAATGACGTCTCACCTCTAAACGAAGGCAGATGCAAACAAGCCACGTTTTCCACTGAATTTGTCTCACTCCCAGCTTTCAAACGAGCCATTGCACGGCTTTCTACGATATCTCACACCAAAGTTGGAAGTTTGGCAGGAGAGGGGGAGTCAGAGCTTTTTCTCTCCGACTGAGTTGGGAAGAAGTTCCTAGGCCCAACTTTGACCAAAACGTCCGAATTTGCACTCCATTTTCCAATCCGAGGTCTCCTTCTGCCCGAAAAACGACTTTTCTCATCCCAAAACCTCCAACACCTGCCTTTTCCAACTCTGACGGTTTCCTGCCATTTTCCTCCCTAAACGCAAGAAAATTAGTCCAAACTGAGCTTTCCACTGCATTTTTCTCACTCTTAGCTTTCAAATGAGCTATTGCACGACTTTCTACGATGTCTACAACCAAAGTTGGAAGATCGTTGCCGAGGGGGGGGTCAGAGCTTTTTCTCTCCGATTGAGTTGTGAAGAAGTTCCTAGACCCAACATTGACCAAACGTCCGAATTTGCACTCCATTTTCCCATCCGAGGTCTCCTTCTGCCCGAAAAACGACTTTTCTCATCCCAAAACCTCCAACACCTGCCTTTTCCAACTCTAACGGTTTCCTGCCATTTTCCTCCCTAAACGCAAGAAAATTAGTCCAAACTGAGCTTTCCACTGCATTTTTCTCACTCTTAGCTTTCAAATGAGCTATTGCACGACTTTCTACGATGTCTACAACCAAAGTTGGAAGATCGTTGCCGAGGGGGGGGTCAGAGCTTTTTCTCTCCGATTGAGTTGGGAAGAAGTTCCTAGACCCAACATTGGGAAGAAGTTCCTAGACCCAACATTGACCAAACGTCCGAATTTGCACTCCATTTTCCAATCCGAGGTCTCCTTCTGCCCGAAAAACGACTTTTCTCATCCCAAAACCTCCAACACCTGCCTTTTCCAACTCTGACGTTTCCTGCCATTTTCCTCCCTAAACGCAAGAAAATTAGTCCAAACTGAGCTTTCCACTGCATTTTTCTCACTCTTAGCTTTCAAATGAGCTATTGCACGACTTTCTACGATGTCTACAACCAAAGTTGGAAGATCGTTGCCGAGGGGGGGGGGTCAGAGCTTTTTCTCTCCGATTGAGTTGGGAAGAAGTTCCTAGACCCAACATTGACCAAAACGTCCGAATTTGCACTCCATTTTCCCATCCGAGGTCTCCTTCTTCCCGAAAAACGACTTTTCTCATCCCAAAACCTCCAACACCTGCCTTTTCCAACTCTAACGGTTTCCTGCCATTTTCCTCCCTAAACCCAAGAAAATTAGTCCAAACTGAGCTTTCCACTGCATTTTTCTCACTCTTAGCTTTCAAATGAGCTATTGCACGACTTTCTACGATGTCTACAACCAAAGTTGGAAGATCGTTGCCGAGGGGGGGGTCAGACCCGTTTCCTCCTCTCGGACCCATTCCTCCCAACACATCCTTGGCGCTCTCCCTCACCTTCCTGCCAGAGGGGGGGCTGAGTCAGCATGATGACTCATCGATGACTCATCACTGAACCGCACTGTCCTTGATTTTGCCATGGGGTTACTACTTCCACATGCCTAATGAAAAATTATCTAGGAATTTGTTCATCACATCAGTTTTCAAAAACTCCTCTCGGATCAGGGTAAAATTTTAATAAAAAAATTCACTGAGAGGTAAACTGATGCTTTCATGATCAGGATTTTGTTCACACCAAAAAAACACGGATTCTTTTTTCCAAGAGCCATTCGAGAATTTGATCAACTCACTTGGAGTCCCTCACAGTACTACAATACTCGCTACGAGCATAAACATAAAAGAAATCAACAACATTGTCATTTTTTCACTTATTGATACTTCCCGACGCCAAACAACACCTTGTTCACACCAAACAACCACGAATTCCCATTATAAGAATTACTCCAGAATTGTTCACTACATTCGGACTCCCTCACAGCGCTGCAAGCCCTACAGTGCTGAATGAACACCATTTGCCTTCTTAGTAAAACTTGTTCTCCATTAAGTCATGAAAGTGATGACATTCCTGATTCTTACTCTTAATTTGCAACAGATTACATCGCCTTCAGGTGTGTTCTGGGATATGCTGTACCGCAAAATCGAATAACCGTTGAAATATATGATATACCATAGTTGTTTGGTGTGAACTCGGTGTTGTTCGTAATCAGGAAGTGTCAGTAAGTGAAAAATGACAAGGTGAACAAGTTTTGGAATTGTTCTTAGAATAGGAATGCGTGGTTGTTTGGTGTGAACAAAATCGTAAATATGATCAGGAAAGCATCAGTTAATCTCTCCGTGCATTTTTTGATTAAATTTTAAAATTTTACTCAGCCGAGAGGAACTTTTGAAAAATGATGTGATGAACAAATTATTTCTAAAATTCCACTGCCATATCTAGTGCTAACTTCAGTGACTTTTATTTTCACATTTTTGTGTCAACGTGAGGCATGATGGGAAGGTATTAAAAAAATGAAGTTTTCAAAGATGGAGTGTCAAGAAAGCCTGATATTGGGTCTATTGTTTCTTCACTTCCATTGCATTTCGAAAATATTTTGATGTACTTGTGTAGGGAAGCAACTCGCACTCAATGTAGAGATGCGTCGTGACTTACACACGCACATGTACATTGTACATTGCTCGCACTTTTTTATTTAGTCAACCCCCCTCCGTGCCGAAAAGCTGGATCCGCCTCTGACTAAGAAGCGAGTCAATCTTTGACAACATATATTTCCTGTCATTTTTAGTGTTATTGAAGTTTCTTTTAGCTAGGAAACAAGTTTGCTTCGAACAAAATTTCTCTAGCTAAAAAGTTAAGGAGATGAAGAAAAGAAGAAAGTCCGAAAACATGACCAAGCAAGACGAAGCAAGAAAAATGTGCGTGTCGATACATAGGCCTATTCTAATTCCTGATTCTTGTTATATTGAGTAATTGTTTTTGGAGCTGAAACAGGAGAGCCGTGGTAACATGGCCATCAGAAGAAAATTGCATCGGCTCAGTGTTGTAGCAGGATTTAGTGTGTTTTCACCTGAATTATGTTAGTCATCCTGTGTCCTAGCTCTAATTGGTCGAATTCCTTTTCAAATACCTTCATGAGATCGAATAAGTTGCGAATGTCATCTCGGTCAATCACTTGTCTCTCGGTCGTCAATCTGGATGCTTTCACAGGGAAATGACTTCCAGCCTGCATAGCAGTCGGCTAATTGCTCGCATTTCCTATTTTCGGGTAAATTCGAAGTTGAGTGGGTGTTCCCGTATAGCCGGCGATGGATTATTATTATGTCCAAGATCAATTTGGTATCGAGATGAAAGCGGCAATGAAATACATGTGAGAGAGGCGGCGGAACCTGGAGATTACGGGTATCTAGAAGAAGTCATCTCATGACATATCCTGGAATCTTGTGAAACATAGCATAGGCCTATTGTCCTGAAATCTATCATTTCACTTCCCTTCCTTAAAATAGGCCCTACTATGTAATCTTCTCCAGACATGATTTTTCGGGTCAAAGTATGTGGCTCACTAGTTCCGAAAAAATTGCGATAAGTTCGCTGAGATTTTAATCGTTACTTCGAAAAATTCAGTGTGTATAACTCGGGAAAAATCAGGGAATTTTAAAATTGGGAGCAGTAAAGATTAAATATATCTATGACTGATGACAAAACAAACAAATTTGCCTACTGTACAACAAGAAAAAGTGGAAATTCCATGTCTTTGATATAAACATCACTTTTTATATCCTTTGAAGATTTGATCAATAAGTGCAAATTCGCAAGAAATGTATGGTCATTGGTCAAGCAAGTATAATTTTAATTTTGAAACATTGTACGTCTGCTTCACTAATTTTCAGCAATTTGTATAGACAAGGAGGCCAGTTTTGCTTTCATGTGCTTTCTTAGTCTGCTGCTGCACTTTTCTCCGAAGCTGCGTCCAGATCCACTCTGATGGGTGGGGGAAGCTGCTTTGAAAATGTCCAGACGGAATGTGCACACTCAGCCGAGGAAATCTGGATCCTTGGCATTAGGACGGATGCTTCGTTTTCTCATCCGACCCACGCCGTTGATGTGAGCTTGATCAGATTGATCGGTCAATGGGCGAGTTGCCTCTGGAGATTATTCAGCAGGTTCAGGACTCCCACGTCTTGAGCGTTCATATATAGTGCTTGGCTGATTAGGACTCAGATGACAGTCTGAAATCTGAAATGCTACGAAACTCACGTAAATTCATCGCGGATAAATGGATTTTCATTGTTCACAGAAGGTATTGGACTGAAGACAGAGTGATGACAAGATACCTGAATTCTAGATTTCTTGGTCATGCTCATACATCTGAGTTGCACAAAGCTCTTGAAGGATTGTTCGATGGCCTGGACAATTCTAAACTCCTGCAGGTGGTAGTGGATGGTCCAAATGTCAATATCGCAACTTTACATGAGGCATCTACCTGTCACCGCTACCTAGCACCCGCACATATGCTTCTTTTACCAACCTTTTCAATTCGCATTTACATGTAGATTAGTCTACATAGATAAGTCTACGTTACATAACAACCAAAATATTTATCACCTAAAAAGTCAAATCCTACCTGCCTAACGCTTTATTGCATTTCTAAATTCTGCAGATATTCCTTCTTCCTCTGTGATTTCATATATATCGCATATAACAGTATGGCAGTATATTTGGCATCAGGAGTTCGATTCTCCGCTCAAAGTGTTAAAGTGAGCCTGGGGGATGCTAATGCTGACCGTGCTAATATGTGCTTTTCATTGCTAGTGTGTTCAAAGTAGTGAGATAATCCAACACACTCGAAACTAAAGAAACATCTCATTGTGGAAATGCTTTTCTGTGGTTTTATCGATGTAGAAAGTGTTTGGGACTATCAGCTTCATCACATCATTCATCGGAAAATTTAGTTGAATTTTGATTCAAGTGGAGAACATCTTATAGCAGGATTTGGTAAGTGATGAACATTTATATCATGCGTATAAATAAAAAATACATGCAATGAAGGCTGAACTATGTTGCGTGACAGAAAACACTTATCTAATCAATGACCTTTGTTAAATATTTAACCCATTAGGCGCCAATGTTCCACTTGTGGAACATTGCTAGATTTTGGAAATATGTCTTATTGAATGTGGGACATATGATATTTTACAGTAAATAATTACAATGTGTGGCAACCTTGGTGTGTTTTGGTGTGATCTGACTCATTAAAATATCATATCTTTAGATTTTATGCGTACAATTCAATCAAAAAAGATTAATTATGCTTTTCAATGTTCAATTTGGTTACAGCGATTTTTCAGCAGCTCTAATTAAGCAAAAGCAATTGATTGGTTCTCAGATTTAAGCTACTTATCATATGTATACCTCTTCATATAGGTATGCTGTATACAAAAATATTTCATTCCTATTATATTTTTCGAAATATAGTGACAAATTCAAAATGTTCCACTTGTGTAACATTGGCGCCTTGGGCCTATACAAATTAGATCGCTGACAAAATATTTCTGAAGGATTTATAATGAAATATCTTGGTCTGCCTGTCAATCTGATATGAATAGTGATGTATGCTAGTTTGATAATCAGAATTAAAGTTTACCATTTTAAATATTTTGTTTAAATTCAAAATATTGAAAAGCAGTGAAAGTTTTGTTTTGATCTGAATAAGAACGTCCTGTGACAAATATTTTGCTGCTCTACATGGTAAATGTAAGATGTCCGTGCAACCTTCCTTCTAACTAATGCTGCCAGAGTTGATATATAGACAGTCTTGTGATTTCATTCTGCTTTATTCTATCTATAAGCTTATGTAAATAAAATATTGTGAGGTACTTGGCGGCATAGAACTTACCAAATTTATGCCCCTGCGATAAAGGTTTGACCTAATCTTTAGTTAAAACAATTATTAAAAAGAAATATGTCAATTATAACTTAAGAGTACATGTATATACATAGTCTAAGAACTTAGTTTCAGTCAAAAAGGCAGATGAAACTATGCAAAAGTAGTAAAGCTGGAAAACATACACAGGTTCGAACCTGCTTCATCCAACTGCATCGCCGCGTTTTAGCTCCCACGACTATTGTAGCTCACAGGGTTTCTGTTCGCCTTTGAATTGTACACTGGCAAATCAAATTTTCTATCCCAGGTTCTCCCCTTGTTGAACAAGTGACCGAACGACTCACACAGGGCATTGATTGTAAAGCAAAACATGTTCTTTACATGGATAATTTTTTTCCTCTACTAACATGTTTAGAGAACAACTTCAAGTAAACCGTCTACGTTGTACTGGTACTGTCAGGCGCAGCAGAATAGAAAAATGCCCTCTGATATCAAAAGAGGCGATGGCAAAATCTCAGAGAGGATTTCATAAAAGTTACAGTGGTTTACAGTCGTGGTCTGCCACTGGAACGACAATACCCCCGTTATAGCTATCAGTTCAAATGAGGGCGTTGGTTACTCCTATCAGTCAGGCGACACGCTGGAGTCGAAGTGATAGGAAGAGAACTGCAATTCAACAACCAGTTATGATTGCCTCCTATACTTGTCACATGGGTGGAGTTGACCTATTGGACAGGTTTTTTCGGATTGTCGGCCTCAGCTGCGATCAAAGAAATGGTGGTGGCTATTATTCGCAATTTCATCACTATGGGCATGGTGGCTGCTTGGAGGTTACAAAGACACATTCAAGTCAATAGGCCTACATCTCATCTGGATTTCCGAAGGTTAGATCTATATTTTGTATTATCTTATATTTTGAGATAAAACTTAAAGATTTTGTTGTGTTACAAAATAAATAAATAAATAAGACGTTTATTTCAAAAAACCGAATAGAAATCGTGGGGTCTCAAGACATGAATATGAACATCAAATCAATTAATAAAATACTAAAACATAACATAGTAATTGTCACAAATAAATCAGAAAATATAAGGTCGTCAGAAAGTAGATGATATATACACACTTTACAATGTAAATCTGTCATTCGATAATTTGGATATAGAGATGAAAAAGCTGTTACTGCTTATCGAAGTTGAACACAAATTGCTACAACTTAATACTAATGCATATAGACTTTTTAAGTCATCTTGTGTTTAGTCAATTATGCTCTCATTTTATCAAAATATGCACGTGAAACATTCGTTTTCTTTCAGAGAAGTTGTGAGGTATCTTCTGAGTCTTCTGACTGTTCGAGAAATTTGACCTGGACTTTCACGAACACCTGCCCTCCCCACAAGACTTGGAAATGTTGGTCATCTTCCAATACCAGCCGGTAAACAGGGCCGCTGTAAATTATGCATGAAAAATACGAAAATGAAAGTGTGACACATGCAACACTTTGTTGCATACAAGTTGCTTCGTCCAATACTATCTTTGAACTCTGAAAGATGTTACTGTTAACTAGTTTCGAAAAAAATACATTCGTGATTCTGTCTGTATTTTTCCTGTTTCGTTTACCAAAATACATCAAAATTCTTAATATACTGCTTTTGCATAAAAATTAAGATTAACGTATGAGCATAGAATATTATTTTAATGTATAAACAAATATGTCAAATATAAGCAATCTGTCAAGTATAAACAAATATACAACGGCTTATATTCTTCAAAAATTTTTAAAAAAATGTATAGTCTCAAGGCGCCAATGTTCCACATGTGGAACATCATCAAAAACGATGAAATGAACATTCATTTTCGGTAAGGTCGTCATAAAGTATCAAAACGTGATTGAATAATATGGTTCCATTCAAATTTTTGACAATTACTTTCAAAAATAATTCGGCGCCTAATGGGTTAAGTCGATCTTGATCTCAAACAGATTTCTACGTGTATATGCCTTTTCTTGCATGAACATATGATGATACCGTTCATCCTTTTGCACAGGATCAACGTTTGTCTAAGTTTGGACATCGTAGAATTGCAAATTTTGCTGTCGTTTTGATATAAGTCGTAACTGCATGATGAAGCACCAAGATAAAATCGTAAACTGTTGAAATGATTCGATCAACGTCTGAAAGAAGCGGGATTTAAATCCTACAGATTGTGCGCATACCGCTCAAGCTTTTTGAATTTTAATGAATTTATGAAGACATTTTTTAGTCCTGGAGCTAGCGTGAGGATGAATGAACATATTTCAGGTCACACATCGGAGGATAGTCAGTTATCAACGATGAGGATCGATCTTCCTTCTCGTGTCATTTTTTCGTCAAATTTTTGCATATAGTCATCGAAGACATTGCTGATCATCCACGATCTTCTGTTCTTTGATGAAAAAAATCCTCCGTTATTGCTCTTTTTTTGATTACGTGGAAAGAGTCGAATTTGGAGTTTTCGATACCAAACGGCTATCCTCCTCTATACATAATCAAAGAAAGATCTTCTGTTAGCTTTGTAAGTGCCAGGCAACTTTCTGATCCTAGAGAAACATCAACGTTTTTTTCGAATAGGCTGACATCAAAGAGCCTCCTTTTATGAGAACCGTCTATGTTTGCCATTGCCATTATAGTCATCTGCTGTTTGCTTTGTTTTCTTCCAATGCATTTGTTGCCTTTTAATGCTAACTTCGAATCTAAAAGCAATTGCGAAAGACAAAGGAGTTTCGTCGGTGTTATAGACGTCTTGTAAATGGTATTCTTTTACAATAGTCTGCATGTCATCTTTCCACGTCGCAACAGAAGCCAATGGAGCGGATCGACATTCTCCATTCACGGGTCGGTATTCGATATTCGATGTCATGCAGTGACTTGAAGCGTTGGAATCATCCTTCGTTGTACTTGAAATTGAACACGCCAATTTTTGAAGCAAATTGATTGGGTTTCTCTCGATGGGTCGATGGGGATGCTGCCTGTTATTGGGATTGCTTCTGATCTCTTCTGTCGAAGCCATTGCAATAAGCTTGATTCCATGTAAAAACTCCGGAAAATGAATTCTTTTGCGACTGCTCCCAAAAGTCGATCTTTCAATATGCGTGTTTATCTGATCGACCTCTGTAGGCCATGAGTTGAATGCTTGTCGTTTCACTGCATATTTTCTTTCAACATCACTCTTCTGCAAATCGTTCTTACAAAAATCTGGAATGATTTCTGCTTTATTACGAATGTTCACCGGTGAAGATTGTAGTAGTTTCATTGCCTTGAGCAATTTAAACGTGAAATTGATCGATTGTAATCGTTCTTTGAGTCATCAAGCAGCAACTTTCTATTGTACATTTTCCTATCATGACTTCAATCCATAACAATGCTCAGATGTCGACAAAATGTTCACATGACAGCAAAGCCAAAGAACTCACCTTCAATATTTGAATACCACTCCACCCTCGCTCGCAGCTTCACACTTCTATCAAAGGCTCACCGATATCAACAAAGGAAACAAGTGAACCGGGAAGTAAACAGTAATAGCGATGGAATACAAAAGATCCACTTACGATTCATTCATCAGGTGTCCTACGTATTTTAAATTTAGACCTTTGCTCTCATTCTCATTCAATCAACGTTAGCTCTTTTGAATAGCACCTCTTCAGCAGTCACTTGAAAGCAGCATCAGTTTCCTTAGTCCGTTCGATTCAGTAAAATGTTTGTGGGTAGGGCGGATCACAATCGCTTCTACTGGTGCGTAGTTGTGTCCGCAATATGCAGTGAAGACATCGGGGATGTCATCATTGGAGAATACGGAGCCAAAGAATTTATCTGACTTATCAGCATGTTGTTCAGACTGACGATTATTTTCAAAAAGGATTGTATTGAATTTTGGCTACGAATTACTAGTTAAGCGATTGTCTAATACATTGACATAGGAAACTGTCGGGAAATGAAGCAGCCGACTAGTTAAGTAAATATGACAAGCTAGCCATCTAATGAGCTAAAGGTGGGTTGCTGAAACTTAACAAAAAGGGAGAACTGCATATATTTATGAGCACTGTATTTGTCTCGTAGTAGACCAATGATTCAGTGTAGAGAACCACTTTTCTGATTTAGGTGCTGGTTTGTCATCTAAATTTGACAAAAATCAGACTAGCGTTCATTGAATCTTTCGTAATTCCTGGAATAGTGATTCTAAGTTTTTGTTCTGCTTAACTACCGATGGAAGGTTCTTGCTTTCTCTTTTCCTTGGAACTACCTTCATGACAGTTCCATCTTCTGTATAATTTATAACCGCCTGTTATGCAACATTCACGGGTATTTCGTCTGCCTGCATTTCGCATTTCAACCAACGATGGACCGAACTTTGTGGAGATTATAACATAATGATATTGATGGCTTCAGCATGCCAGTTTTTTAATATTCAGGCCATGCTTCGGGCAATATCATGTCCATGTACAAAGCTTTACATATTGGAAACAGTTTCTGTCCAATATAGATCTTTACCTAGCCAAGCTCTAAAATGTGCAAAATTTTCATCACAAGCATGTAAATGAATATTACAATCACTAAGTTACGAGTTCTAAACATTAATTTCAGACGATTTTGTATCCTTACGCAAAGTTTCAAATAGTGGAAATAGTTTCCATCCAAGATAGCCATGTCTTCCAAGTCAAACTCCACAAATGTGAAATTTTAATCATAAATCCTGTAAATGACTAGTCATGTCACTTACTTTAACGTTTTCAAAGAATCAGTTCATCATCTTAATGCTTAACCAGTTTTACGGATCTCTGCAGCAGTTCATGCAGCTGCTCACAATCGAGTCGGCATTTGTATTCGAACTCCCATAGTACCGGAGTGGAGTCTTTCAACTCCGACACAAATACACTATCTTCCATAATTGGAGCAACACATAGTATGGATTAAATTTAAATCATTTGTAGATAATGCATGAATGAAATTGAAGTTGAGATTTAAGTTAATCTAAGTTAAGGCAATTGAATTGGAAAGTATGAATGCTGCTTGAAAAAATTGCACGAATCTAAACTGAAATATGAAAGTGTCCCGCCAATGATTTACTCAAATATTGCTAAACGAAAACAAGTTGTGCAGCCCCTGATCTAACGAGTTAACAGTGGCTTACCGTAACTTCACAAAAAAAGAGAACCTGTATGCATTTATGATCACTGTAGAGCACCACTTTTTACTGATTTGAGTCCTGCCTTGTCAGCTAAATTTGACAAAATTCGCAGTAGCGTTCATTGTATCTTCTGTAATTCTTGGAACTACCTTCATGACAGTTCCATCTTCTGCATCATTTATAACCGCCTGTTATGCAACATTCACGGAAATTTTGTCTGACTGTATTTCACATTTCAACCAACGAGGACTGAATTTTGTGGAGATTGTGGAGGGCGCATTCGACTTGCCAGCTTGCTTGCATCCTTGAAGTAATATTTCTATCTTTGCTTGACTTCTTATGACTTCTATGTTGATTGTACTGTAATGCTAATTCCTAGATTTTTGCTTATTTCTCTATTGCTCATCCTAGTGCTGATGTCTAAATTTCAAATGTCTAGTTGTTGCTCTTCGAAGTAGTTTGCTTCTTGTCGCCTCCATAATAAGTTTGGTACGTAAATTGGAATTGTAATATGTTTTCAATGTAAATCTGTAAATAGGTTTGATTCTCTTGCAGATACCGCCAAATAGCAAAGTTGCTTTCCACACAAGTCGTTTTACGTGGCGCGTTTATAGATTATAACATGATGATATTGACGATTTCAACGTGCCTGGAATAAAATTCTAGGTCGCTTTCAGCAGCACAATCTGTGTGGAGTGGGTCATAGCTTCATGTGACTCCAGTTTCAAGTATTGTCACAATACTGTATAGTGACACTACTCGAATAACAGTGACACTTCTCATAGGTGCAGCAGTTTGCTGAAAATTCCCTGCAATTGCGGTGACGTAAATGGCAAATATGGACTGCACACCCTATCTTGTCGATATAGTGCCGGACACTCGGTCATGAATGAAACTGTTCTCAGAAACTGGAAAAATGCGGATTTTCGCCAATTATTTAACCAGTTTGGAATGGACAATGGCGATGGGAAGCGGCCAGATGGAGTCAGTGTCTGATGTAGAACGCAACATGCAGAGATATTCGCTCTCGAAAAGGACTGCATGAATTAGCCACCAAAACTGGTTCCACAGCCTCATCAGGAGAGAAATCAAACTCGTTCACGTTTTCCTATCTAGCTGATCCTTTTCTTTTTCAACTAATCGTGGTGAAAACCTCGCTCGATGGCCCCATGGACGATGCATTTCTCCAGATCACTTTGCAGATTTCAGCCATGCAGAGGGAATCTGTGTTGGTAATGCTGAAAAAGGCATGACTACCTTTAGTTTTTTGCAAGCATTTTTACACTGTTTTGCTCCTTGTTGCTCTAAATATATGTATATCATTGCGTAGCTGTTCGAAAAAGCAGCGACCATTCTTTCATCGTCAATATGTCAAAAACGTTTTAAATCCGTAGGTGTTCTGGAAGGGAGGTTTGAAGTCGTTGCACCAACATGAATCCAAAAGTTGAAAGCTACAAAAGCATGTAGCTATCTCAAAATGCCACTCATCCCGGTATGATATTTACACTCTACATCGGAATCACACTCCGAAGCTAAACAGATGTCAAGCTTACCTCATCGATTTGGGAAATTGGTGAGACAATTACATACCCGGTAGCAGATAGTACAGGAGCATGCGGCTATCACATTGCGGAAAGCTTAATTTTGATCAAAAGTGTTGCCCTATCCCGTCAACAGACAACAAAACTCACTCTTCTTCCAGGAAAATATATTCTTTAGACCTCAACTTCATGTTTTGATACTCAACTTTCTATGTACTCATTCAATGCAATTTATTAATCATTATTTTTCAATTATTTATTGAACATGAAAAAGTCGACGCTGTTGTTACAATCAACAATTCGCACCTTTCCGTTATTGGAAATAGCTAATTACAAAATCATCATCATTTCATCAATATGAATGTAAATTCTGTCATGGTGTATAAACGAACTTTAAAAATTGAACAACTACAACACAACAATTACAAGGCAAGTCTGGGTATGTGAGCATATATGCATGTGCAAATTTGGTTTTATGCGACTACATATCATTTTTGTCGATTAATAATAATATTTGTCAAGAACCAAGTGCATGAAAATTGTAGTCACAACAAGTAGAAACTGACAAATATCAAACCCATGACGGGCTAATGAATGAAACTTCAAAGAACAGTTTACTAAGAATGGATAAAGGTGTTCATGTTTACCATAGGTCCAAGCGCCTGAAATTTTAACCCTTGTCCTGACGTAAGTTTGATAACCTAACCCGCTGACCCTTCCTATCCTGTAAGTTGATTCCAATGACGAACGGAGTCAACAGTGAAAAACATCGGTCTGTGTTGGTGATGTACTGGCATCAGCAATTTAAATGGATTCCCACCCTCGATTTTTGAAAAGATGACATATCTTGACATAATCATTAAATTGGAGGTTTTTCATATGTGTGTCTCTTGGTATTGAACATGCTAGAATTAGACTTGTGCTTCTCAGGAATGGACCTCCTTCGATCGGTATTCGGAAGTGCACGGTGGTAGAAACATAGAACGCTCGTGATTAGTTCGGATTGCACACAAAAATCAGATTATCTACGTAAAGCAATTTCCTTAAAATTGTTTCTTTCATGCATTTAGGTACTTCTTATTAAAGTGCGTCTAGACATTTTTATTGGTGGTAGGCAACAACAACATGCGGGTGTCCAATTGTCATCAAAATCTGTACTACATTGATTCACGACAGTATCTTTGCAATCAAAATCTGTCTCTAATAAATTCGCGTAAACATCTTTCTCATCAATGTTCACTACGCAGAACATGTGTTACAAATCAACTGTTTCATCTGGTAATCTGGTTTCATCAGTTGCTAAGTTGCAGTAGGTACAAAATGGGTTTTGCACAACCCAAAAATAATAAAGTATCAAAACCTTAGTTCCTAAACATTCATTTAACATTATATATTTTGTCATTTTCCACATAAAATCGATAGCATTGGATATTATAACAGAAAGACCACGACCAATTCTATTGGTATTGGTGGCTCTTACAAAGTCTCAGTCTAACCAACAAGGTTGTTCATGCTATTGACAGGGCTGAGATATATTTAAGATTAGCGCGTGTCTAATTGATCTATTAAAAATTCACAAATTGCTTCAAGTCTAGACTAAATTAAGATCATCAAGATGAATTTTTGGATGCCGATAGATGTCTAGGTAGAGATAATCAATCTGACTTTTGCAACCTGTCATATCCATTAACACCATCCGCCAATTATTATTTCAGAACATAAATGGGTGAATTAAAGTCAAACTATCACTGAAAATATGTGAATAGCGGTGCTCCTGCTACAGTTATTGATAATGTCACATCACATACTTTCTTCTAGGCGGCTTGAGTTAGTAGTAATTGTAGCACTCATTCATGTAGCACTCAGATGCGGTGAAATACAAACCGGTGTGTGTCTATTTCAGAATACAGCAAGTCTAGTTGCTTATAAAAATTAATTATGTTTTCACTTCTACGGTTCAATGACAAAATAGAACGCTAACTCATGGAATTTACGTTCGCTAACCCATTTACCGCTGTAATTTCAACGGGCGCAATCATCTGCGAACAGCTGTAAAACACGTGGGTTATCATTTTAAAAATGAATTAAAGCTGCTCGGAGTCCCGAACAATTCGTGCCCACGTCGGGATAGGCGGTTTCAACACCATGACCCTTCTAGCCTTTATATAGTATAGTATCTGATTTCTATGGTCAAAACTATTAGGATTTAATAAACAAACCTATAGTCAAGGTCATATAGGTGAGAAGATTCCAAAAATAACTGAATTAAATTCAATTGTTGTACATTGTGACATTGTTGAAGGAGGATATATAAATGGTAAATTGTCAAATTTAATATTCAGTTTTCCAGCTTTAACTGTACCCATTGGATATAGATTAAATGTATTTCCACAAACATTAATATATTTCCCTATTACAAGAAAAACTATTAACAGCATTAACATTAGAATTACGGATGAGAAAGGAAATATATTTTGGAGGTGAAGAGATTATGATAGATCTTTTGATTAGAAAAGTTAAATTTTCTTAAAAAAATTTTATTACAAATGAGTGAAGAAATTTTTACAAAATTATCATCAAATAAAAAAAACTCAAATTTAATCATCATCCAAATTTATCTAATAAAGTTTTGTCAGTTATTTGTTGAAGATCAGGATGTGGAAAAACATATTTATTATTTAAAATCTTAACGACTCCAAATTTTTTGGATTGCAATAATCTTATAATTTATACAACAACAGCAGAACAACCCGTCTATCAATTTTTGAAATATGGATTTGAAAATATTCTTCAAAAACAGCAATTGCTTCATTATTCAAAGAATATGAAAAATCTGAATATGAAGAAGAAATAAGTTTGTGGTGTGAGGAAGCAGCAAAAAATAATCAGTTAGTAGAATCTAATAAAAATAAGCATATATAGATACAATTAATAGATAATATGCAAGATCCTAGTAAACTAGATAAAGCAATGAAACATTGTGTAATTTTTGATGATTGTGTTAATGATAGAAATCAGTCAGTTCAGAGAAATTATTTCACAAGAGGTTTTTATTTAACACAAAGTATGTATTCATTAGATGGAAGTGTTATTAGAAAGAATGCAAATATATTTATACTATCTGAAATAAATGCAAGAAATTTATGTGATTTGTTAAGAGACTTATGTATAAGAGATAAAGATGAATTTAAACATTCGTGTAATAATGCTTGGTCAAAAGATTATGGCTTCATTACAATTAATATTGATAAAAATATACATGATAGAGTTATAGAAAATATTTTCGCGGAGTGATCGAATAATTTATTTTTCCTGGATTGAAATTTTTTTCCTGGATTGAATTTTTTTCTAGATTGAAATTTAAAGAGGTAAAGTAGTCATTCTATCAGGTAAAATTTTATCATCAAATGGATCTAATGCTAATTTATGTTCCTCTTTTAAATACATTTTGTGTTTCTTTGAATTAAGTCTACAATTACATGCTGTTTTTATTTCATTATTAAATAATGCATTCTTATAATCTTGAAATGTTACTTGGCTAGCCACTGATGCCTTTGAAGTTCCTTTTAATGTTTTAGATGTTTTCGAATTTGTGTTAGAATTTGTGTTATAACAATAACATTTACATTTTAAAAATACAGCTTCTGCTATGTACTCTTCATTTCCTTCTAGTTCATCTTTTACTTTACATAAATCAGAAGGATGAATGATATCTTTTATTTTATTAATTTCTTCATCAAGTGAAGAATTATACGGCATTGTTAATTTTAAGAAAACGTTATCAGTGTCTGTAAAGTGTAATTTATAGTTTTCGCCATAAGCAGGTGCTAAATGATCATTTATAAATCTATATATAAATAGTTTAGCTAATTCTAATATAGTGAATCCTATAAAATTAAACTTATCATGTTTTATAATGTTTCGTCCTAGATGCACTGCACATAGTTCATCACTGAATCTAGTAGTTCTTTTATATGTAGGTTTCCTTGTTAAACTTTGATATCAATCTTTATCATAAGCTATTTCAATATTTTGTCTATTACGTACATTTTCGAAAGTCTTACCATAAAACGCATTATTTATTAATTTAAAGAAAACATTTCCAAAATTATCTTTATTTGTTTTACCTATTTTGCGTTTTTCAATATTGAACTCTATGTATTTTTTTAGCCATTTAAATTTTTTGTACATTAGTTTTCGATGTATTTTAGTGAGAATCATTCCATGTTCTAAATACCAAATCTAGCATTCTTTCTTCCACAACATACTTTTTTTATTGTTTTGTGTTAACATAAGTTTCTTTGTTGGTCTGTATTTTTTAGGAATTAAAGATTTTTGATCATCCGAAAAATCTTTTATATTGGGAATCTTTTTTTCAGTATTCAGGACAGAAAGGATAATATTTTGTTGTATCTTTTATTTCATCAGGATGTTCTAAATCAACTTCATAGACAAAACCATAATTAAATTCCGAATCCATTGTAGGTTGGTAATCAAGCATGGTACACCATTCCATTTCACCTGTTGGTAGTTCTTGTATTATGCAAGAAGAACATAAGCTATTAAAAGCATAATATAATAGATAGTTTTCTCTCATAAATTCATCAATTGCATTTTCACGTTCTACACCTTCTTTTTTTGTTTTAAAAATTTCTAATATTTCTTCTTTTTCCTCTGGAGATAGAGGTTTTATTATTCCATAATCATTAGGATTTACTTTTATATTATAACACTTTACATATCTATTACCTAGAACAGATACAACTCCACCTCTAATACCAGATTCAAAAAATAATAATTTATCATATGAATTTTCTTTATAATGTTTTAAATGAACACCAGTATGTTTCAATCCTGCTAACCATGTTAAACCTGGTGTAGAATAACAATAACATGGATCTATTCCGTAATATTCTACACACATGTTACGAAAGTTTTCAAAAAGATCAGCAAGGATTAATACATCTATCTGAAGATATTTCATTGTATAATCATACATTGTTCTACAATTTAACTCTTTCCAATTTTTTTCAGCTTCTTAATAATCTTCGTCAGATAGTTGTGATTGTTTCAAAGTTGATTTAAATTTATTTATTGGAGGAAGTTGTTTTCCTTCCATAATTTTATTCACAGAATTAAAATCTCCAGTTAAATATTCGAAGGGAAAAATACCTTTTAAGGGTTTTAAATTATATTCATTTAAAATTTTACATTGTTCAGATTTCAAAGTTTTTCCCATAACATCTAATGAATAAGGAGTAAAAAATCTAAATGCATCTAAAATTCTAATACAACCTAATTGCATTGAAAAATATTCTTCTTCTGTTTTACATAGTACATTTATTTGTTGTTGTTGTAATTTTTCAGATGAAAATAAATCTTTCATTACTAAATGGAAATCATATTTGGAACCATTGTGGAAATATAAAGGTACAAAGTTATATTTAAATTTATTAGCATTAAGATTGCAAGAATTATTTGCTGCACTATATAATCCATTTAAATGATCATGATCTTTTACTTTATTGACATATCCGCCATATCTGCCACTCTTATTATTAATTTTAAATTATTTTCCACAGTAATAACATTTTTTTCATCAACAAATTGAATCTTTTGTTCATACGTTAATGGAATCATTGGTTTATTTGTTTTAAGCAATTGTGAAAAATAATTTTGTAATTCTTCTATTTTCTTTGTAAACATTTCTGAACTATCCTCACCATATTATTGATAATATTCTGATTTAAATAATTCAGGATAATTTGAATGAACGTACACTCCCCACCATAATGGTTTTTGTTCCAGCAATATTTTTCTTTACTTTGTTCAGGTGCATCGTTTTCAGAAATTTTTTATGTTAACATTATATGATTCAAAGTCACAATAAATAGTAAAGGGTACTTTATTTTTGAAAAACCATTTATTATATACTAAATAATCTTCTTTAGGAAAAGTATTTTTAACTGTTTAATTTTGTTGACAATTTGATAAATAATTGTTCATTTCTTCTATACTTCAAAAGCTAGTCATACATTGTAGGCAGGGAAAATTAGCATTATCTGAAGTTTTTGTAAATATAGAAACATCTTTACACAATATATAATGTCCTTGATAATATATTATATTTGCTTGTGCTGGTTGTATTGATTGTTTTATAATTTCTAATTGTTTTTGATGTATTTGTTGTGTCATTTCAAAATATTTTAGATATTCTTTTTCAGACTGTTGATAGTTTTGATTTAATATTTGTAACTGATAATTATATTCTTTATAATGTTGTTGTTGATATTGTTGTTGATTTTTTTTAAAACATTCATTTATTTTTTTATTGTCTTCATTTAATTCTTTATTGTCTTTATTTAACTTTTGAATTGTTTCTATCGTATTTTGATATTTAGGGTGATATCCTTGTTGTAACATATTTAATTTATGATAATAATTCGTTTTGCGTTGTTGATATTGCTGATGTGATTTTTGAATTTTTTGTTTATTTTCTAAAGATAAAGTTGAATAATTGGTTTCATAGTCATCATAAAAACTACGTCCTTTATAATTATTATGATTAATCATTATTGGTGTTAATGTTTTTACAATTTCATATTTTTCAGTACATATTATATTTCCTTGGTAAAAAATATTATGATGCATGTAATTTCCTCTATCATTATATACTATTTCTGATTGACATAAATTTTTATTATTCAAATAAAATTTTTTTGAATCTGAGTAAAGTGGAGTAATTTTACCAATAGAAACATAATTCACATTTAATTCAAAAACATTTACTTCTATTAAATTTTAATTCTTTTTAGGAAATTTTATTAACTTATTATAATCATATGGAAATTCATCTAAGCCATCAGAGAGATCAAATTCATCTCTATATTAATTTTTGTCATAATGACCTAGTCTTTCGTTGTGATATGGTGCAGGATGTAAATGTGCTATAATACTCCACAGAAAACAATAATCATCTTCATTTTTTATGTTGATTATTTGTGGTAAACTGAAAGGTAAAGGAACATAACTACCACCAGTATTATTTTTATATTTATCAATTACTATTTTCTTAGATAGTATTTTAACAAATCTCCAACCAGATTCACGTAACTGAGCTTCAGTTATATAATTTTCTAATTTATTCATCATTGTTTCAAATATGGGTTGCATGTCATTTACATTATGAATTTCTTGTGTCTGTGTAAAATGTCCTTGTACTATTTCTTCAGGAATTCCATCAGGTCAATTTTTTGTATAAAGTATTTCTACATTCATATAACATTTAAAAGATTTTTTGAATATTTTGAAAAAGTTTAATAATATATCATAAAAAGTTTCACCGGTTTCATTATATTCAACAGATTCATTAAACAAATATTTCAAGAAATCTGATTCGGGTGAGAAACTGGCTGAAGACCTAGAACTTTCGTCAAATTCATCTAGTTCGTTAAATTCATCAGTTTCATTAAATAAATATCTTACATCAATTACAGGTTCATCTTCAATACTAAAAACTTCTTTATATTCCGAATGTGAATAATCATAAAATACTTTTTTAACTTTTATATCAGTAGGTAATGCTTCTAGATAGTTTTTATAATTATTTAATTTTAATTTATTTCCTTCATCAGCTCGATCTACATTTTCTAAATGCATTTTGCTTTTTATATGAGATTGATAACTTCTTTTTGTTTGCAACTGTCTTTTACATAAGACACAATAAAACTTGGTATTTTCCATTATCTATTTTTTAAAGAAAAAAATTGTGTTTCAATTTCAGATATAAATTTTAGATCTCATGAATTTTTTAGTTGAAGGCAAGAATATTTAATTGTTGCAATGTTTTTAAATCATAGATTGTTAAATGTTCTTCATAAATTAACCACCATAAATTATTATAAGACAAAAATACTCTGAAACTTCGCAAACAAAGTGGAAAATCATTTGTTTTAGTGTATTTTAATATACCCTGTTTTATTTTGTAATCTTAGACAAACTGCATATATTTTCGATGGTAATAAAATTTAACTTCTTGTTTAGGTGAAAGCGGATTTGTAGGATGACGAATAGTCTCTTAAAACTGGCACATGTTCAATCTCATACATTTTTCGTGCAACTTTTTGTCATGTAACTTTTTTCTCCAAGATTCATTCTTCGCATCCATCATTTTTTAGAAAAGAAACATATATAATCTAAACATTTATATCCAAAATTTATATCTAAAAATATAATTAACTAATTATAGCACTCACACCGTTTATTATTGGTTTTTTATCTTCAATTGTTTGTTTTGCTTCAGCTAATGTAGATTTGGCATCAGATATTATTGGTGTTGCTTTTTTCAAGGCATTTCTTACATCATCAATTCCAGATTTTAAACATTTTAATGTATCATTAGAAACTATTCAAAAAGACGGAGATGGAATATTTTCTGGCATCAGTGATAATATAGGAAGTATCGTTAATGTTACTAAAAATGATAAAGATTTAATTACATCTCCTGCAAAAGGAGCTGCTGCTATAGGTAGCACATCTAGTGCAATATCAAATGCTGTTAAGTCTCAGAACGAATTGAAACAACTAGAAACTATTCGTAAACTTAAGAATGATTCTGAAAAACTAAAACAATTAAAAAACTTTCAGAGGGCGCAAACTAACATAGGCGCTGAAAGTAGACATGAGGAGAAATCAATTGAAGAAATAAGAGGCAACGGTTTATCAAAATTCTAAAATATATTCGAAAAGGAAACCTAAGAAAATGTTTTTTCTGTGTGTGAGAAAAAACAAAAAAGTCAAATTATTTTTTATAAAAATGTCTTCCTTAATCAATCATTCAGATCGCTTTATCGAAAATAAAGTTAAATTAGACGATTCTCCGTTCGTTAGTTACAATCAAAAAAAGAATGACTATATGAGAATTGCTATGAATCCCGGATCTTCTAGTAGAGTAAATACTGGAGGAGATCTAATCTTTGAAGTTGACAATCAGCAAAGTTACTTATATTTACCTGATTCCTTTTTACACTGTGAATATTCTTTATACAGCGATGCCAATTTTAACGCCGTTACCAGATACTGATAATATTGCATTAGAGAATAATTTCTTTCCAAAATTAGTTACACAAGTGCGCTTAGATGTTGCAACTCAAAATATAGAAACAATAAGTGATTCTCCAGGTGTAACTGATACAATGCTTAGATTTGTAACATTTGTGAAAATAATAAAAAGCATGAAATCAAAGGATGGTTTCCAGATGATAATGATGGAATAACTGTTGATGATTTAACTCACGCTGGAACAGATGCAGCAGGAATTGCGAAAAATGTAGAAAATATTGCAAATCATTTAAATAAAACAGACAATAGTGCATATAAAGAAAGACGTGAATTTAACAAAAAAAGTAAACAGACAGTAAATTGGTCATAGTTTCCATTATTCGGATATTTAGATTATGACAAAATATCATATCAATTAAAATTTAAATTAATAATTCATCGCACAGCAAATAATGAATTAATCTTTTATGATAAGACTGGAAAAAAGCATATTTAAAAATTGATAGACTTGAATGGTGGATTAAGCATATTACTCCTAGTTTAGAGATTGAAACAGCTATTGCAAAAAGATTAAATACTAGCAAACCAATTCCAGTAAATTTTCTAAAGCGTACTGCTAGTTCAGTAACTTTTTCCGAACAAAGATTTAACTGGCATTTTGCTAGAACTTCGAATACTCCAAGATATTTATTACTAACTTTTCAAAAAAATGATTCTCCAAGTTTTGATATGAACAACAATCTTTTCCATATTAACACAACTCGAAGTTTACAAGTTTCATTAAATCAAACCCGATATCCTATTGATCCATTAAGATTCGATGATATCAATAATCAATTTATCGAAGGATATGATGCTTATAGAAATCTTTGTATAGAATTTGGAGTTGAACCACAATTAACTCCTGGAGATTGGAGACATTTATATCCTATTTTCTGTTTCGATTCAAGTGCACAATCTGAGGATATTGTTAAAAAAGGTTGTGATGTAACAATTAATATTGAAAAGAAAGATTCCACAACTTCATTGATGGCTTATGGTTTATTGCTAGAAGATGTAAAATATTCTATTGAAATTCTTAATGGAAAGATGGTTAGGATCGACTAAAGCCCAAGACTTCGTCGATAAGTTAATTAAAACTTTTGGTAACTTAAAATATGGTCTTAACTTAAAATTTTTTCATACCTTAAAATCTTTTTATTAACTTAAATTTTTTATTAAAAATGTCGCAAGCGAAAAGTAATAACAAAACTGTTGAATTAAAACTACGTAACATTGTCGACAAAAATACCCCTAAAACTATTACGATTAACAAAAAAAATATTACATAAGTAAACCAATGATAGAGAATATTAAATTACAAGAAGAAAAGAATGGTGGAATTCTCCCATTAATTTCGCTAATAGTAGGAGGTATAGCAGCAGCAGGAAGTGTTGGAGGTGGGACAGCTGGTATTGTCCAAGCAGTAAATAAAAATAAATCAGAGAAGGCAGCATTAGAAGAACAAAACGTCATAATAGAGAGTTGGAGAAAGTTGCTAGGGGTGAAGGAATAGTAGAAAATTTAATTAGTAAATTAAATTTAGTTGATGAAGGAAAACGAGTTCTCAAAAACATTCTAAATAATGTTGATGATTTAATAGAAATAAAATAAACTAAAGATGGTTCTGGAATATATCTAAATCCTAGTATGATTAGATAAATATATTTTGTTACTATGTTATAAATATATTATTATAATGTTATAAATATATTGTTATAAAGTTATAAATATTTTTTTATCTTTAAAATGTATTCTCCAAATTCTACAAATTCCGAAAATTTAATTAAATTAAAAATTTCTAATTTAGATTTATTGAATTATCTCTTAAAAGTACATTTTGACCATCGGCTGCACACCGGAGGTGACATACAAATAACATTGGAAAACTTTCCTGGATTTATTTGGAGTAAATATTCAAAAGAAAAACATCTTTCTGGTCATTCATATACCGGTCCAGGAACTCGATTAGATATAGACTAGATGAGAATAATAATCCAAAACCAGGTGAAGAACCAATAAACAGAGTTGATGCAGCAGCTTATAGACACGATTTAGCTTATCGAAGTCATGACCTAAAATCTCGTCATGAAGCTGATAGGAAAATGATAGAAGACTTAGATAATATTCAAAATCCTACATTTAGAGAAAAAGTTGAAAGAATGTTTGTTAAAAAAGCTTTACAAGCTAAAATATTGTTCGGTCAGGGTTTAGACCAGACTCATAACACTGAAACCTACGCGTCCGAAATTCACAAGGACTATAGAGAGCCCAAATATCTATTGAGAGTAAAAGTGTTTGATAAAGATGATATTTGGAGTGCTGATCTTATTCACATGCCGAATGAGTCTGATTTTAAACACGCATTGACCGTTATAGATTTGTATACTAGTCACGCTTGGGTGAAGCCATTAAAGAATAAAAGTGGTTTATCAATAAAATATGCGTTTGAAGAAATATTCAAAGAAAGTAATAGAAAGCCAAAGAAATTGTTTGTTGATAAAGGATCTGAGTTTTACAACAGAAATGTTAAGCCATTATTTGAAACTGTTTATTCCACAGAAAATGCTGGCAAAGCTGTAGTAATAGAAAGGTTTAATAGAACGTTAAAAAGTAAATTATTTAAGAAATTTACTGAACAAGGTGATCAGAAATGGTCAAAAATATTATCAGGAATTGTTGATGATTATAACAATAAGATGCATTCAAGTATTGAAGAAACTCCAAAGAATGCTTCTAACGATCCAGATTTAATAAGAAAGAAGATATTTGAAAATAATAATGAGAATGAAAGTAATGTTAATTTACAAAAGCGTAAATCGAAATTTAAGATTGGTGATAGGGTACGAATATTTAAGTATAAGAATAAATTTGAAAAAGTTGTGTTGGTTATTGGACTAGAGAGATATTTGAAGCTTCTAAACTGAATCAAACTTATCCGATTACTTATGAAATTAAAGATCTAGATAATGAAGAGATAAAAGGTAGATTCTATGAAAATTAATTACAGAAGACTGAACTTTAATAACAAGTATCCTTTGGCTCTAACATAATATCAAGAAGTGGTACTCCTTTTTACAATTTGTATAAAACGTAAATACATAATTGTCCACAGCAAGTTGTTCCTGGTTTTTGAATTTGAAAGGTATTGTATGTTCCATTTCTCAGTATTTCTTATACTTCATTTGTAGGGGAAGTCCGTATGAGTCGAACAAATAGTTTTATTTTTTATTTTTAATACTTGCTGACCAATGAACTCCTTTTTGTTCTGATATACTTTGGTTCTGATGTATGGAGATCTGTAATGAAGTTCAAAGGAATCGGTTTATTTTTAATCAATTGTAATTCAACTCTCATTAAGACGTGGAAAGTTTTTATTCCTGATTGATTTGCGATCTTATTTAAATCAAAATTTGTCGTGGTTTGCTTGCCGTATGATTTTAAAAACTCAGTCAAACCAAAAGCTCGCTGGGAGATATCTCAGTCAGATTTTCATCATTCATTTTAAATGAAATAAATTCTATT
Source organism: Prostheceraeus crozeri (assembly GCA_907163375.1). NCBI lineage: Eukaryota > Metazoa > Platyhelminthes > Polycladida > Euryleptidae > Prostheceraeus > Prostheceraeus crozeri. Next base: position 196,903 of record CAJQUW010003408.1, read on the forward strand.
AACTGACAACGTTTTGACTGTCAACAATTTGTCAAATGAGATACAGTTTACAAGCATCAATGAAATCCCTATGACAACGTTGACGTGACAATTGTAACTTTCTAAAACAATAGAGTTCAAGTAAACCAATGAATTGGTTCCATTTTCTGAGCCGCGTTGGCACAAAAAGCGGTTTTGCTTCTGGATGTGGTTGGAAAACTGGCAGTTCATTTGGCAAATGAGGGTAAGAGAAAGACATAACTGCGGGTAACAGCTGCTTGCTCTGAAATGCAATGTTTCATGAATGCGAGAAGCAACTGCATTGTTTCATGAATGCGGGAAGCAGCTGTTCCTTACAATTGGGCGATCATCAGAGTGCAAAACAGTAGCAATAACAGGAATTGAAAGAGCGCCAGAAAAAATAACAATTGTTAAAGCACCTAAACTTACTGTTAAAAATATTCCAATACCTTGTGTTACATTCTTGACTTTAGACCATCTCTTTCTTAATTTATCATAATGTTCTAAAAATCTTAATAATAATTGTGATTCCCTATCTTTCATATAACGTACTCTATCTTTGTGTTTTTCAATGTTCATTTCACTTGTTTTTTATTGTGATAGCGAAGGATATATTTTCGAAGTTCCTTCCATTTTTAAAGTTCCTTCCATTTCTGAGGTTTCCATTTTTGTTTCTTCCATTTTTAATAAATTTTTTTGAGACACACAATTTTAAATACCCCTAAATTCATGAATTAGAGGGTTCTTAACCTGATTTAGACATAAAAATGGTTAAAAATTCATAAATTTAGGGGTACCTAAAATTACCATTTTTTCTGATGTTGTGTCTTAGAACAGTCATGATTTTGGTGGGGAGATCATAATTCTGAAAATTAGAGATTCCTAACTTTTACGATTTTTTCGTTGTCTTAGAATAGTCATGATTTTGGAGGGGAGATCATAATTCTGAAAATTAGAGATTCCTAACTTTTATGATTTTTTCGTTGTCTTAGAATAGTCATGAATTTGGTGGAAAATTAAAAAATACCATTTTTGAAATAATTTGAAAAAAATCATAAAATTGTGGGTACCAATAATTTTATGAATTAGAGGGTTCTTAACCTAAAAAAAGGTTAAAATTCATGAATTTAGGGGTACCTAAAATTACTAATCTTTACCTAAAAACGTTCTTACTACGTAAAAAACCTGTCTTTATTCCATTACTTGCTACACCTGAAATTGATTCTGATGATAAAGGCTTATATTGTCCTTGTTCACTCGTTTAATTCCTGGCAAAAAAGACAGAATTAGATCTTAATCGGATGAATTGGTCATCTGTATACATGAATTCGTAGTGAAAATGATGCTCTTTGAATTGTTCACTTCTAGTCCAAGATGCTTTAGTGCCGGGATTAAAACCTTGAGATCGCTGAGTATTTTCTCTGTCGGACCTGCAATTGTACCATCATCGAGGTACCATACGGAGAGTTCAGAAGTTATCTTACGAGTGACTGCATCAATTCCTATGGCGAACAAAGCTGGGCCAGCTGAATCTCCTTGCTGAATACCGGTGGAAGATGCTTGCCAAAGGAGGTTATAGAGGGAAGGAATTCTTGTGTGAACTTCTTCAAGAATAACGTCGCGTCGTAATGAATTGAATGCGTTCTTTATGACTAAGCATGTCTCTTTAGCATGACTAAAGCTTTGTCATGAGAAAGGTGCTCAATGTAATGTCGAATAGCATGTACAGCTGTCTCACATCCTCCACGGGTGCCAAAACCTAACTGATGAGGATTCAATTCGCTACCGAGATGGTGAGCTGCCTTACGGAGTCCAATTTTGGTTGCGAGTCTTCTGATAGAATTTCCCACTGCGATGGGTCTGATTCCCCCCATCCTTCTTTGAGAGAGAAATCAAACGCGCTCCGTAGAATAGAAGAAGAATATCCTTTGAAAGGTCACCTTCGAGGATAAAATTAATAAAGGCGAGTTCGCTTTTTAATTTGTCTACAGATGTTGAGGCTTTCTTGGAAATTAAGTCCAGTATATGTCGAATTCTAAGGCCATCCATTCCAGACGAGGTACTTGGAGAAAAAGAACGTAGAGCTGATAGAACATCATCGAGACCGATTGCAACGAAAGAAGATGACACTGTATCTGGCGGGTCCGGGAACTTTAAGTCAGGCGGAGCAGGAAGATGCTTTGAAATCAGTGATTGCAAGGTTTCTTCAGAACGAGGAGAAATAGTATCATCCGACGAAAGTGACCGAACCGCAGCTTTAATGTCGCCGTCTGCAATTTTTGAAGCCACCAATTTTCTTATTTTGCATTGAATCTCAAACTCGGATTCATTTCGAACTGCTTTCTTTGAATACATTGCAAGTCAGTTCCTTCCAATTTGAAGTTAATTTGACCTTGCATAAACTGGACAGCTTGCTTCTTTACAATAGAGGTCAATGTAGGAGCATTAGGAGCATTCTTCATCTCATTTGGTTTACTCAAGCAACAAAAGCTAAATGAGAAAAAACGAGACCAAGCTGCTAAGGAGTTTTGAGATCGAACCAAATTCAGAGTATCCGCAAAAGCTTTGGCAACTAAGATTCGTGCCCCTTTAAGTATAATGCGTAGTACAGGAATCCTTGATCGCCATTGTAGAATAAGACTCATCAATTGATCGAAAGAGTTAATGCCAAGAAACTCATTGGGCAAAGTCACGTTTGAGGATGCTTTGGAGTGAGAGAAACAATTAGTGCAATACCAAATCGGGATTGTCTCGGATTTTGCTTTTGTAAGACCGACGCATGATAGATGGGCTTTCTGCCCACAGTTTTGGCATTGAATCATATTGACTTTCCTACGATTAATGGAGTTACAGTGAAGACATATGACAGAATTGCAACCATTGTTTCCAGAAACGATTTCTCTTTTCGCTGGGTTACTGGAAGCCCATTCATTGGATATGTTGCTTAGTCACACCACGACCTTAGATAGCAGGCACTTGTCCTCTCTTTATTTTTTTGTCTTGTTTTATGAAACATCTATCTCATAAATCTGTGAGGGTAAACTGCCGGCATGCCATGACTTGAAAAATGTCGCAGTGCAATTTTTTATTCTGTCCTTCTCTTGTCCTCCACTTTCATAAAAATGTAAACATAATCACATTGGTTATTGGACATATAAACTATGCCAGATTATCTAGTAATGTATTAACCTGTGCTATGGTAATCCTATTGTTTTCAATCGGAGATTCTGAGCGGGTTTTTCTCCTACGAGAAATACCTCATAGACATGAAGAAACATGTTTTTGCCATATATTTGTAATAACATCCAAAATATGAAAAAACCTAAGAATACAGATAACTATGTAACAAAAGTCGGCATCAGTTGAATGGACACGATCAGTCAAAATGAACACCCAGTAAAGTTACAATTACTGAAGATCAATCTTGCGGGTTGAGGATTACGAAGCTGAATTGTATCCATTTTTTGATCTTCAAGCAACATGACGTCCTCTTCTCGTTGGGTACTCGTCTGTGTTTGCGAATGATGCATGAGAGGCTCTGATTCATTTCGAGGTAGGGCGGGGATCAATGATTGAGGCTGACTGTTGGATTGGCTCGAAGATCCATAAAGTGCGTCTGACATCTTCATTTCGAAATGTTCATGTTGAATTTAGCATCTATCGGAAGACTTATTGATTCTTCCAGTTTTCTTTTCCGGCACTTCTGCAGAAACACCACCTTGTATTAACCTCACTTTGGAAGACCTCCGTAAACTTGTGTTGCTATAATATTTGTCATCTGAGCATATTGTTTGCATGAATTCACGCGTAACCTTTTCTATAGTGTGCACTCCCATAGGAGAAGACTTGTACCAGATATCAGATTTGATTTGGCTGCTGGGTAATGAGCCTAGGTAGAACGCTGTGCATCCTTTTCTACCACCAGTTTCTGGACGATGCCGCATGTATTCCTTGTATGGAAACACCACGCATCTTGTCGGATCATCTTGGTTTTGATAAGCTCGTGTGTGCTTCTGTTCCATTCTGGTACAATTCAGTCCGAAGCATTTGTTCTTCGACATGTTTTCGGTGTATTCAAGGTATTCTCTTCCGGCGTCAACTTTAAGTTTTATTTGTGCATTTTCTCCGTACTGTAGGTTTCAATGCTCTTGGCAAGGTCTTAGGCTAAAATGCAAGCCAATGTGGTATAAGTGTCTTCACCAATTTGTCGTGGTCAGAGATTCCGAAGGCATCAATTTCCCATAATTTAGCTTCCTCTTCTTTCAAAATAGTGTTCGCCCGTTTGGATGGCCGCATGCAGCCTAGTCGAACGGACTTTCTCATTTGAGCGTCTAAACTATCTCTGCTATTTTGAAAATCACTGTCCTTGAAAAAAGAAAGCTGCCAGTCTCTTTGGGTTCTGAAATAATACTGAACCATTGTTGCCATTGTTTTTAGGGTTTCTGGTGGATAGCGGTTACCATCTACTTTCCGAACTTTAGCAAAAAGGTAACGTAAACAATAATGCAAGTCACTCGGTAAAAAATTCGTCTAAACTCTTCTAAACTTTTGGAACATCATCAAGTCGAACTCGCCATTTACTTAACGATAAATTGAAAAAACGCATAACCCAATTCATCTTGCTGATCGTATTCTTACAGTGAATGTTCTGGATGTCATCTTGAATTTCGTCATTCGGTACGGCATGGAATCGTGACTGCATTATTCAAGTATCAAGGATTGTGTGAATGATGATGCTGAAAAGCAACTCTAAAATACATGTACAGTACTATGAATTAACTCGAAAAACTTTTGCCATGGATTTCTCGTATATATCTCTGGTGTAGTCGATATGTATGGTTGGTCCATAGAATGTGGTTGGTTTGGTCATGGGTTTGGCATAGTTTGGTCTATGGTCGGTTAATACATTATAGTGATATAACTACGACATCTGTACTACCACAGAAAATGTAGCACGAGGCGAAGCCGAGTGCTACATCTTTCTATGGTAGTACAGATGGAGTAGTTACTGTATATCACTATTATCAAACGATCAAGAAATGTCAATGAACTCTATGGACCAGTGACGATATAGACAATCTGCTAAGAACACAAACGTGGTTGGCTTTCCATGGCATCCAAAGTCCTAGTAGATCATAGAAATTAATAATACCATAGAAAGTACTATTATCCACTTCTATGTAGTAGATAGCCTATCCAATATTGATGTCATGCATTTCCATAGAAATTAACAATACCATAGAAAGTACTATTATCTACTTCTATGTGCATTTCCTTCATTTGAATTTCAAGTGAACCGATATTTAACTGGCATTTGCATGAGATGTAGCCTTATTATCTATACCCAAGATATCATCTAAGCTTACTTGCAATTTGGGTGCATTGTAGGGTAAAAAAATGTAGCACGGTAGCCCATTGGATTACATGTATTTTGATTCATAGAAATTCCGTTCTACATTAGAAAATGTAGAACGCATAGTTCAACATAGTGGAGATAGGAAGGGAGTTTGATAATAATCCATGGAATAATAGGCTATTTCACATGATACAATACCACCATCTCACTTCAAATTCTCTTCATGAAGATCTTGTAATTTGTTGTCAACAACTTCCAAAACCAACTTGGCAAATAGTTCGACTATGATATATAATGTTTAAGATCGAATCTGATGTACAAACCATACATTTTTCCATGTGCCATCACTGTACATAAGCAAGATATCAAACTTCCATTCTAGTGTACTATTATCTACTTCTATGTTAACAAAGCACACTGTAAATCGCTGGATACGAAAATTACACACAAACATATAACAAAATCACAAACAATTTGAAACCAACATCTGTTACGAAATTCTCGTATGTTTACGGAGATCTGGTATATTTTTCATACGAAATCTCACTTACTTTGGCATGTGATGTTATATGCTTATTATACCTATTACTTACATACTTACATTGGTATGTAGCGATAAGAACTATTCCATCTGTGATTGGCTGTTTTACACTGAAATACGAGTTGTTGGTATGTTTTATATACGAGACCCGATGCAAATTCATCCTTATTCGTATGCCTCTGGTATGTATTTGGTATGTGCAGCCTTAAGTCACATAGCAAAAAAATATGTGTATTACATACTACTGTCAAATAACTTTTTCTCAGTAATAACAGTCGGGAATATTTTTTGTTTGATAGAGTGATATTTAAATTTAACAAGATTACATTTATTGTGAATTTTATGCTCCACGAGTTTCTCGTCGTTGCTACTTGTCTAGCATTAACAGGACTTTTAGTAATCTCTACTATATGATCTAAGTTGACAACCATCAGTTAATTCAAACGATATCTCCCGTGCAATCATGTTGACTTATATATCTCAAACATAACTATTTTTGCGTTCATAAATTATAATGTTTTTATTTCGGATTGATAATATGCTTAATTTCAAAATTGCATAATGCATAATTGTTAATGGTTGAATACTTATTGATTATTCATGAAAAGCCTTAGACTTAGCTACGTGTATTAAAATCGAATTCAGTATTGAAAGTATGACCATTGAGTGTCATTATGTCACTACTTACAGAACAGTAGTAACATTAGTCCGATCTTAATTGACAAAAGGCCTTAAATCAAGATAATTTGGACATGATTTATGCTTTCTTTCAACATTGTGCTGGCATGGCTTTAGTATGTAAGCATACCACATTTGAAATAACATACGAAAAGCATACAAATATACACCAAGAGAATACAGAAATATACCAAAAAATATTTTGGTATGCATCCTTCGTATGTGATTGATATTGAGCGATTTACAGTGGCATAGACATTTTTTCTGTAATCCTAAAGTTAATAATTTCTTTCGATGAACCATGGATGAGCCAGGACTACTAAGATATCTGCATAGATAACTTAGTAGTTCCAGGATGAACTCACTAAATTTAGGTAGATACAGGTGACTAATACAAACATGGATGCTAAAAATTCACAAATTCAGAATTCGAAGTTCAACGTTGTGTCATCAGGCTGCTGAGTGGTCAGCATTTTCGGGTTTATGTTCAAATCCGACCAAAGCAGTGACTCTGAACGGTGAAATGCTTACTACCCTATTGCCATCATCAACACTGGAAATGATTATCGCGAAGAGGCAACAATGGCAATTTCAAAGATGAGGAAAAGTCACAATTCAGTTCTTGTGCACCCAACCTTAATTTTCTGCGCATATTTATATATATACTAAAGGACTACTAAAGGGAAAGGACATGCAGCACTCATGTTCTAACTTCGCTAGCGAAGGCCATTAGTTTTTCTGTCTATGCAGAGTCTTTATTCAATTAAATAGCAGCTACTTATAGTCCTAAAGAATATATGCGATTAGTCACCTAGACGTGCTAGTGTATTCACACTGTTTGTGATAATTTCAAATAAAAACGATGTACATGCACAAATATTTGTAAAATTACAACATTGTAAATTGAAATGTGCACACGACATGTTTGTGTGATCAGCTCAAACGTGCTTTTTTTACAGATACCTGCGGGAGCAATGACTGTGATTTATGATTGTCTTTTTCAAGATTATGAATTCCACTAAGTAACACGTTTGCCAAGCGAAAGTACAAAGACAAAGGAAAGTCAAGAAAATCAAGAAACTCGTGAATAACTTTCAGACAGCCCACCAATCGAGATCGACAACACAATCGATCCTTGGCAATTTTCGTAAAATTCAAACTTGCACACACAAAATCAAATGTTGAAAGATGAGGAACAATTAGGGCACCACGTGAGACTTCTGCAATAAACGTCTTCATATCATCATTCACTAAAGGTTCATCATCTGAGAAAACCAACTCCTGGCTACATTTCCGCTCAAGCCAACCTGCCAAGTATGCAGTAGCACTCAACTCATTGTTAGTAAGATTGAGCAACGAAGACCAAGCTTCAATAAGGATGGTATCATCAAGCTGCATATCTCCTAAGCACTCGTTTTTTTCTTCTGCAGCTTCTTTGGTTTCAATTGCTTGAAGATGAGATGCGGCAAATTGTGCTAAGCGCTTTTTGGCACATGAGATGACATCGCTGCTGGTCATGAATGAATTTCCTCCCGTGGATTGGCGATAAACTGAAAACTCTCCCTCAATTCTGTCACTCTGCACTTCCCGTAGCAAAACATAATTAAATCCTGAGCTGAGTAAAAACTTGCAAAGAGAAATCAATCCGGTCGAAGTCTGCACCAAGGCACGTTTAATATCATGAGTCAGGCATTTTATACGGTTCCCACCTTGACCACTCTTGGAAGAGCCAAAGAGATCGGCAAACTCCTTCAGATTATTCAATTCAAAAGTCTGCTCTGATCGATAGGGATCTCTTAGTTAGATGGCGTGATATTAAGAAGATACGTTGACAGTTTTCTACCAATTCAACACTTGCTCTATGAAATTTACAGTATTATTGGATACCCTGAGACGCAAAGCTGCAATAACCTTTTCGTTGAATACCCTCAAGACATGTTTCACGTTTTGAAGCTGAAGCTGTGAAGGATAAACCGATGAATATGTCAATGGAGCTGTCTTAAAGATAGAATTCTTCTCCGACTCGTATAGACTTTTGACACCAGAGAAGTTTCCTTCACACTGACCATCAATCGATAAAATCTGACATTTCTCAGTTATCCAGTTATTGCGGATACATTTTAACAGGTGGACAGAATCGTACAGCAGATACCACGACCGGGTTTCATCGAGAGGATGGATAGCACAAAAGTCTTCTTTTCTCTTCAAGAGTCTGCAGTACTGCTGGTTTACTTTGTGATTATCAGTTATTGAACCTATCACAGTGCCTCCAGACCTTTCGACCATGGATGCTGCCATTTTGACTTGAGAATGCTGATAGTCAGATGTCATACGATGAACTGGTAAAATCGACAGCATGACACTCGGTCCACAGTGAAGACATCTCATCATGATGCAGGGCATCGACGTCGCTTTCTTATTGACATCGTTTTTGGCATTTCCATTCAAGACACCACCCCAGTATGCAGCAATGGGTCTTATCTTTACCTCAGTACCAGTTTCTGCTGCTCAATTGTCATACGACTGAATGTCTTTTCGAGAATCTTATCGATGTCAACTCCAGATATTATAGATTGGATCTTTCGCTGACTAGGAAGAATCAGAAAACTTCGAAGGAAATTAGAGCTGCATTTAGGGTAGCTCTCCACTGCGAAGCAATAGTCAGACATAGTGAATGTCTTCTTACACATCAACTTCAACTGTCTATTGATAAATGTAAGACGCTTATTTCGTTGATCATCTTCAGATTCATCGATGATATTTTCCAATTTGGAGGAAAATACGTCATTAAGGTCTTCTAGAGATAGTTTGAATATCATTGCGTAGTGAAGGGCTTCATAAAATTGAGAATAGTATCTCAGTCCATTGTTGGGTTCCAAATATCTACTGATTGGAACTCTAACTCCATCTTTAAAAACAGACATGGTCATTGGAGACGTCAAGGTTGACTTGTTGAAAACAATGCACGACAGAAAACAACAAGTATAGTCATTATTCATTACTACACAGGCAAATTGCTCATTTGTTCGCTGAAAAAATGTATTGTGATAGCGTGCATGTAACTCCTTTTCAGGAGAAAACTCCAAAAAAGACTGGATTTTGTCCTTTTCTTGAAACCAGCGCAGTTGCTTATCTCCTTCATTTGTTAATCGTGGTGGTGGTGGCGGTGTTGGCAAGCATGAGGAGGGGACATTAAAAATGCTCGGCGGAACACTAGGTTTGGTGAATCCTCCAGGCAATGATTGCATGGGACAATCAGTCGGCCAATGTCTTTCACAAATGTAAAACTTAGATGGATTAACGACAAAGTCACACCGCATTGGGATAACGCTGAGCCATCTCTGCTGTTCGATTTCGTCCCTAGGGATTCTAAAAACTCTGCATTTATTCTCATCATCGTAATTCCCTTTACAGTTGACAACGCCACACTTATTAGGCATTGTCAATCAAGACAACAGACTTGAACACTGAGATAGTTCAAAACGAAGTACACGATAGCTTTTAGACCGCTCAAAACGAAGCACACGAAGGCTGAATATTATCACACAGCACGGAGATAGACAGCTCAAAACGTAGAACACGATAGTAGAGTATAATCACGTAGGAGACAGCTCAATTAGGAGCACACGAAGGTAGAGTATAATCACGTAGGAAGGAGACACGATTAGGAGCATACGAAGGTGGAATATTATCACGCAACACGGAATTAGAGAGCTTGAGTTGAGACAGAGTACACGAAGGCAGGATATAATCACACAGGACAGTGACTGTAGCTGCAGCAGACAGTACTAGAGAGACTGATCGAGGTATGGGAAGCCTTACCGTGGCTGCTGTGACGCATTTCAATCGATGCGTCGCTATTGTCTATCACACACGTACACCCCAGCACAAGATAGCTGCCAATGTTCAGTCATCATGGTATTCTCAGCATCACGTGATCCCTCACTCCCCTCCTCAGTGAACTTGTGGACTAGTAGTTTCAACGGCTGGTATATTGACAGCTTCACAGCACTTTCTCTGGCACCAAAGACCTTCGCCTTTGCTAGCTTAGTCAGAAATCTGGGTTTGCATGTCCTTTCCCTTTAGTAGTCCTTGATATATACATACCGTAAATTCTCTAATAAGCGCCCCGGGGCCCTTATTTAAGTCGTGGTAATTCGGAGGGGGCGCTTAATAGAGAGAGGCGCTTAATATAACTTACGAGTTAGCATACCCGATGACCGATATAAATTCAAAAGAAAAAAGAAAACATTTGACATTCTCCAATAACAATTTTTTTATTATATGATACTCGGTAATTCATACCCGCATACCGCGCGGCATTCAAAAAGGTTTGTACTGAAGCATTTACAGAAAAAAAATCTTCGAAAAACTTTGGTGAATGTTATTAATTCGTACATGTATATAGTGTTATTAATCATGTCTATAAAGATGTGAGTCAAGGTAAGCTTACCGGTCAATAAAGCTCACTCAGAGTCAGAGTCGTAGGATTGGACACTTTCATCACTTGAGGACACTTCATCCTCAATGTTGATTTGTTCGATTGTCTCTCTGGCTGATTTCATTTGATCTTGCAACTGGAGCTGAGAAATGGCTCGAATTTCAGAATCATTTGAGCCGTCCAACGAGGATGTGAGTCCACATATTAGGAAAGATTTAACGATGAGCTCAGTACTTACTGATCTCCAGGCATCGACGACCCATTGACAGAGGAGCAGCTTGGGTGATGGACGTGGATTGCCAGACTTCGTCCGGTTTTCAGCCGAACAGCCAACTGAACTAGCCCACTCTTCGTAAAGTGCTGTATAGTGAGCCTTAAACGGTTTGTTCCAAGACACGTCTGGAGCCTGTAAAAGACCAGTGCAGCCGCCAGGAATCATGGCCACATCTGTCCGAGTTTTGCTTAGTCGCGACTTCACTGACCGTGTTTTGTGGCATCGGAATGCATCCCATGCCAAAAGCCTTCGACCAAAGGCAAATGAGCCCCACACTTCGTTTAGCCACAGAATTGTTGTTTCTTCGTTCATCCAACCGTTGCTGGTCATTTTTACTACTGCTCCTCGAAAATCTTTCAATTCTGGAGGCATGATTTTCCCTTTGAGAACAATAAAGGGAGGTAATTTCTTGCCATCAGCTATCGCTGCAAGAGTAACGGTGAACTTGGCCTTTTGATAACCAGTTGCGAAAAGGCTAATCGTCTTTGATCCAACTTTGTCAATCGTAAAATCCTGCTGTGGATCAATCCAAACAGCGGTTTCGTCCGCTGCACCGATAGCAGAGTCACGATAAGCACAGTTTTTTCGAAGACCTTCGACGAAATTGATATAGCTAATCACCTTGTTGGCAATATCTTCGGGAGGTTTTTGCGCTACCGTTGTTCTTTTTCGGAGAGTCATGTGATTTCGGTTCAAAAATTTCTGTAACCATCCATCACTGGCCACGAACTTACTGGTATCGACATTCTCTTTTCCTTCGTAAAACTATTCTTTCGCCTTCCTTTGTATCATTTGTCTACTAACGCGAAGGCTTTGTTTTCGTTGAGTCGTAATCCAATAAATCAATTTTTCTTCCATTTCTTCATTTGTAACAGGCCTACCTCCACCTGGTAGGCGTTAAAACTATTGTCTTCTTCACTACAGTTTTTAATTCACTCTCTCGTTTGCACCATTCTCTGATTCTCTTTACACAAACTCCATGAGTTCGAGCGGCAGCACGTTTCGACTGTGATTTCGCAGTTTTCACAGCTTGTAATTTTTCTTCGACGGAGAAGGCTCTCAACTTCATGGCGCAGCGATGTCAAGAATAACAACGAAATGGAGATACTGGCGGACGTAGCAGGATTGATCAATAATGACGTCTGCACCGATAAGTCAAATGATACTGTGTGTACTAGAGTCGCTTGTAGACAAGACCAATCATTAAAGAGGTCACCATGCGCGAGCGTTTTCCTCCCAAATGTAAGGCTAGAGTCTGAGACGAACCGATTGCATGAATTCCTTGAGAGAACACAGGATGTGGGGGCCCTTAATAGAGAGGGGCGCTTATTTGAGAGGGGGCCATTTATAGAGCATTTACGGTATATCAAATCTCAACAGATGTAACCACCACGAGACATGTTTCGGCCTGTTGGGCCTCATCAGTCGTGGGTAGGTTTGAACCAGCGACGTTGGAGCTAGAGGACGTGCAAGCATACCCTCTAACCACAAGGCCACCGGACCATCTGTTGAGAGCGTGAATTAGCCAGGATTCATTAGCATGCCATAGAATTGGCATTCATTAGCCAACAGGCCGAAACATGTCTCGTGGTGGTTACATCTGTTGAGATTTGATAAATTTATCAATTGCCAGGTTACTTGTCTAAATATATATCTATATAAATTCAAGAAAACTTGATCAAGTTCACTGCATGTTACTATATTAGTTTCACGGATGGAGTACAACCGATCATCAGACCGCAGTGAACAAGAAGAAATTTCTACAGAAAAAACTGAAGATACACTATGAAATTCAAATGTTCAAGGTATAGATGTACATTGTGGCTTGAGGCTTGATAATAAACATTTTCTTCGATGTCTACACTTTGAGACGATTTCATTTTTCTTATTGAGGAGATTGCTTTCTTTTGAAGTGGCTATAAAATATTTCTCTGAGAGACAAAGACTGCAATACGCCATCACCGTAGTAATAGGGCTATGATGTACAACTTTCCATTTAATTTCATAGTTTACACTTTGGTCATTGAGAGTCCATGCATACTTTGATAGTGAAGTTTCATTCATATAATTGATATTCGTGAACGCCTTTTTATGATTGCAATATCTTGTCTTGAAATCTCCTTCGCACATTCCATAATACGTTTTTTCTTCTTGTCTTTCTGTAGTAATATTAGCTTCATAAACAATTGATTTCTGTAGACAGTTCCCGTTCAATTGACATTTTTCCTTAATGCGGCCGTTACATGAATTAGAATTTTGTTTTACATTTTCTGTTGCTTAATGTAGAATTTTTGAGTTCTATGAAATTAAATGGAAAGTTGTACATCATAGCCCTATTACTAAGGTGATCTGTATTGCAGTCTTTGTCTCTCAGAGAAATATTTTATAGCCACTTCAAAAGAAAGCAATCTCCTCAATAAGAAAAATGAAATCGTCTCAAAGTGTAGACATCGAAGAAAATGTTTATTATCAAGCCTCAAGCCACAATGTACATCTATACCTTGAACATTTGAATTTCATAGTGTATCTTCAGTTTTTTCTGTAGAAATTTCTTCTTGTTCACTGCGGTCTGATGATCGGTTGTATTCCATCCGTGAAACTAATATAGTAACATGCAGTGAACTTGATCAAGTTTTCTTGAATTTATAATGCTCTATTATTACTAACAGTATTGAGCACTTTGAAAACAATTATTAGAACAACATCTGCTTGATATACTTCAATTATACATATATATAATGTAAAAAGAGGTTATCCAAAAATGGTCAAAAATAATTCCAATAAAAAGGCAAAAGAAAAACAATCTTGACTGCAGGTACCCTGACTAGTTACGTCCCTTCTTGGGACTTCTCAAATGGTTAATGATATATTTTTGAAATCAAAATAATAGCATCATTAAGCTATTACACGCACATAGACATAAAATTGATGACATAAGATATATAGTATAAGTTTATATAAGATATATATATCGTGGGCCTAGCTATGGCCATTAACTTATACTATATATCTTATGTCATCAATTTTATGTCTATGTGCGTGTAATAGCTTAATGATGCCATTATTTTGATTTCAAAAATATATCATTAACCCTTTGAGAAGTCCCAAGAAGGGACGTAACTAGTCAGGGTACCTGCAGTCAAGATTGTTTTTCTTTTGGCTTTTTATTGGAATTATATATATATATATTATTGCAAAGATAGGCATCCTGAGTAAAATGTTTTTCAGAACTAAAAGTGCTTCAGGACAATTTAAGTATTATTATTAACCAAAACAAGTTAAAATAATAAAAGTACAAATTTTCAAACTGTAGCTACAGTCGGTCATCAGGTAAAAGGATGATGCAAAGGAATTAAAATGAGAGAAATGATGGAAGTTCAAAATCAAGATATCTGTTGTCTGAGATGTAAGAAGATATCATCGATATTGATACGACGATTAATAGAGGAGTCTGATGAGTACCACGCCTCCATGAATTCCCGACCTCTTTTATGACTGCAGAAATTCAGCGGTTTGGTTCCCTTCCAATAGAAGACGTGTCCACTTTCAGCCGAGTGTGTTGCTATTTGAGAGCGCGGATCAATCCTCTTAACTGCGAGCTACGTGTTCATGTATACGCGTGGATAGTTGTTTGCTGGTATGTCCAATGTAATCATGTCTACAGTTACAGCAAGGAATTCTGTAGATTACATCTCTCCTCTCCATTTCAGGTGCCTGTTTCTTTGGTTTTACCAGTTGACCTTTTATTGTTGATGTTGGTTTGTGAGCAATATTCAGTCCATGTTTTTTCAATAACCTGGTTGTTGTCTCTGACACCCCTTGTATGTATGGCAATGAATACCATTTTTCGTTTTCTTTCTCTTGCTTCATTTGTTCTTTTGTCTTGCTATTTTTCTTTGTCTTATTTGTTTGATGTTTTTTCCACGTTGTCTCAACATAGCGTTTAGGATATCCATTTCTTTGGAATAAGTCAATTAGGAAATCTGTTTAATTCCTTTTTAAATAGTCATTGCTGCAATAGGTATCTATTCTGTTGAATAATGTTCTGATGCAATCCTTTTTATGTACATCGGGGTGGTTGCTATCAAAGTGTAGAATTGAACCTGCATATGCTTGTTTCCGATATACAAAAACCAAAGAAACCAAAGAAACAGGCACCTGAAATGGAGAAGAGAGATGTAATCTACAGAATTCCTTGCTGTAACTGTAGACATGATTACATTGGACATACCAGCAAACAACTATCCACGCGTATACATGAACACGTAGCTCGCAGTTAAGAGGATTGATCCGCGCTCTCAAATAGCAACACACTCGGCTGAAAGTGGACACGTCTTCTATTGGAAGGGAACCAAACCGCTGAATTTCTGCAGTCATAAAAGAGGTCGGGAATTCATGGAGGCGTGGTACTCATCAGACTCCTCTATTAATCGTCGTATCAATATCGATGATATCTTCTTACATCTCAGACAACAGATATCTTGATTTTGAACTTCCATCATTTCTCTCATTTTAATTCCTTTGCATCATCCTTTTACCTGATGACCGACTGTAGCTACAGTTTGAAAATTTGTACTTTTATTATTTTAACTTGTTTTGGTTAATAATAATACTTAAATTGTCCTGAAGCACTTTTAGTTCTGAAATATATATATATATATATATATATTACTTATATTAATTGAGTGTATTTAGGTAGCAAGTCATTTCCTTACACATGTTTGAATTGTTCATCGTTTTGTAGCTTAAAACATTTTTGAAAGATTCGATCAGTTTTTCGATATTGTTCTTTTGTTTCGCCTTTTAATGATCTAAGTGCAATTACTGATATCCATTTTATTATATAAAAAATACACAATGTTTCGGACCTTGAAATACGGTCCATTCTCAAGTGATAAAAATAGTAAAAGTACAAATACGCTTAAAATTCAATATATATATATATATATATATATATATATATATATATATATATATATATATATGTTAAAAAAATTCAACGTAGTCTCAAGATAAAACTGTTTATTCACGAATTTTCGTCTACGACTTCATCAGAATTACTTCGTTCACCTGATGAAGTCTTAGACGAAAATTCGTGAATAAACAATTTTATCTTGAGACTACGTTGAATTTTTTTGATTTATCTATATTATTAAGTCTCATGGCGATTACTTATGATATATACATGTATGTATAAGAAGGAAAATATCTGTTAATAACTGTTATTTTCCTTCTTATTTTGATCCATTTCTGATAATTCTTTTATACTATTATATATGTATATATGTTGATGAAACAGTCAATTCCTTTTGCATTAAAAATAGATCTTTCTTTTGTTTTTTGATTTCATGATCCACTAATTCTGAACGAAACTGTTCAGTGACCGTTTTGTTTTGCAGATTTTTATCATATAACTCAATTTTTGTGTATTTTGGAACCAATTCATTTTTTTTTGCAAATGTTGTTGTAATTAATATCGTGATTTAATTTTATGCATTTATGCAAAGACCTTTCCGTTTTTCTATATTGACTTTTTTCTTCTGGCGATATTGTTCTCAAGATGATAAAAGAATGCCATTTGATGGTAAAGTAACTCATATTTTGCGACGTTTCGGACGGCAACGACCTGTCCATTTTCAAGCTGTCAATAACAAAATGCTGAAAATGAGATTTGAAATCTCTAAACTATGCATTTAAGCAGCGAAGACAAAATGATTAGATCATGGACCTTAACGAAAGCAAAATTATCAAACGTGCTGATATCAATAGTATACATGAAGATATCGTCTGAGTCAATAGTTATAGCACATTCAGATGCCTAGTGAGTCCTTTATCCTTAACATTGAGAGATGGGCATCGTTCCTTTATCAAAATGGCCTCGGCGATTTGAAAGCTGTTTGTCTCTGGGAATCTTGTCAGTACTTCCATTCTATCTATAATCTGCTTCGGTTTGATGTTATGTTGTTCAATTGAGTGATTTTTGATGGATCCATTGTTTTCATGTTGCTTGCTCCTCATATATATATATATATATATATATAAAGATAAATTAAAGAAATTCAACGCAGTCTCAAGATAAAATTGTTTATTCACGAATTTTATCTTGAGACTACGTTGCATTTTTTTAATTTATCTTTATTATTAAGTCTGATGGCGATTACTTATGATCAATATATATATATATATATATATATATATATATATATATATATATATATATATATATATATAATAAAATAATGAATGAAAACACTTCAAACTATTAATTCGCACGAGCGCTTTCTGGAATATATTTCCTTCTTCAGGTGCATAACAAATAGTGACATGTTGGAAAAATTTGAATTACAATGTACATGCATGCATAGAAAACTGACAACGAAGAAATATGTATTCAGAAGTATATCATTGAAATTCTGTAATCGTGGAATAAGAATCAATAGATATATAAAAAAGTAAAATGTAGATATACAATACAGCTTATGCACAATTGAGAGTAGGATGGAAAATATTTATAAAGTATTTTTCTTTGTTCTTACGTGTATTTATATCATCATCAAAAATTTTATAAAAGGGAAATATATAAAAACGGGATTTACCACAAGATTCAATATGCTCACTTAGATGTATTTGTCTGTATATTGGATGACTTATTTGTTGCTTGTGTACCCTCACTCTAGCACGGATCGTATTTCCTGTTTCGCCGATATAATATTCACCACAACCACAACAACTAATTACATAAATTACATTTCTTGTTTCACATGACATGTTACTTTTCACTTTAAAAATCTTTCCCTTAAAATCAAATGAATCACCAGTCATAATATATTCGCAGGTTCCGCATCTCAAATTGTTGCACTTTCTTACACAGAATTGTTCATTAGACTCAAATTTAGATTTACAGATTATTGCTTTAATATTTTTAGGTTGACGTTTACTTACAATGAATTGTTTTTGTTCAAAAATACTTTTAGTTTGAGGATCATCAAGAAGTAAAGAATTTATATGATTAACAATAGGAATAATATTTACATTGTTTGGATTATGAGCATGAACAAAAGCAATAGTATTGAATTCATCGGTATTATTCTTATTTTTGTTTTGTTGCTCTAGCAGAAAAGCACGACTCACAGATAAAGATCTTTTTATACCATCTTCAATCAAATTAAAAGGATATCCTTGATTCCGAAGAAATATTCTTAATTCATTTAGGCGTTCATCACGTAAAATATCATCATTTACGATGGTGCAGATTCGTCTGGCCAAATTATATGGAATAGCACGCTTGATATGACGGGGATGACAAGATTCGAAACGCAAGTATTGATGAGTGTCCGTAGATTTATAATACATATCAGTAATAACACGGTTTTCTTTTCGAATGATTAAAATATCCAAAAATGCAATTTCGCAATCACTAACTTCCATTGTAAATGAAATATTTGGATCCAAATTATTCAATAAGTCTTTGAATGTGTCCAACCGATCAAGATCATAATCCCAAATTACGAAGCAGTCATCAAGATATCTTCGCCATTTCTTGATTATGGAATTTGTAATTTCTTCACCCCACGTAAATACCATGGTTTCTTTCAATTTGACTTCTAAATATCTTAGGGTTAATGTTGCATAGCTGGGAGCCACCTTTGTCCCCATAGCAGTACCTTTTATCTGTTTATAATTATTGTTCGCGAATGAAAATGTATTACAAGTTAAGACCAGTTTCAAACTTTCGATTATGAAATCTTGATTAATACGTCTATCAATTAATGTTGGATAGCGTTGTAGCCAATATTGAATGGCTTGTAACCCAAGATTATGAGGAATGTTAGTATAGAGGCTTATGACATCAAATGTAACAAATTTGGATTCTGAAGGAATGCTTTCAGGAAGATAATTAAGGAAATCAAAATCATCTTTCACATAACTTTCCACCATTTTACAAAAAGGCTTAAGAATGATATCCAAAAAATGGCTCAATCTTTGAGTAGGACATTTTGGACCTCCGACAATAGGTCTGAATTTCAAGTCATCTGGATTATGGCAGATCACATAGGATGAATTTTGTTTGTTAACAGCTGCTTTTATAATAGCAGACTTGTGAATTTTTGGCAATCCGTAGAAATTGCTGGTTTTGTATTCAAAATTTACCAAATAATCCTTTTCCTTTTTAGTCAACTTTATAGCTAGTGGACTTGAGATCAATTTTGTAATGGATTTCATGATTTTAGAGTCCTCATTTTCTGAAATATGTTCATAGAATGAACTATCATTAAGCATGTCAAGAATGCACATTTCGTAAAAGGTTTTATCCAAAATTGTCACAGCTCCACCTTTATCAGCTTCTTTAATGATAATAGTTTTATCAGCTGCTAAAGTAAGCAAAGCGTTTTGTTCATCATTGTTTAAATTCGACTTGCTATTTTTCGGTATGTCTGATAAATCGAAACTTTCAAGAGCATCGCATAAGTTGTTCAAGAACTTATTCTGTCCTTTGTTAATACTGAACGTAGATTTATTTCTTACCATACTAGAATGGTCCAATTCATTCTGATTTTCTACATTGTGAAAATATTCAGTAAGCTTTAATTTACGTATATAACTCTTTATATCAATTTTGAGTTCATCATTGTTATTTTTTGGAGTAGGACAATATTTCATTCCTTTACATAAAACATTAATCTCTGCATCACTTAATGTTCTTGAGGACAGGTTTAATACTTTCAAATCTTTTTGACTTACTTTATCATCTGTGTCGATAGATAATTCAATTTCATCTTTTTCTTTACTTCCATTAATGTTGTCTTTTCTATATTTGAATTCAATATTTTCATTCAAAAGAATGTTTGATATGGTATCTTGTGGCCTTGAGTTTGTTTTCCTCCTCCTAAAAAATAATTCTGCCTCCATTGTATACCTTTTTTATCGTTAGAATGATAATTACCATTTTGATAAACCATTTCGTTAGGATAACGCTTTTCATAATGATAGTTTCTTCCAAAATTATGATTCACATCATTATTGTATTCCGTTGGTTGAAAAGTTTTAGGAGTAAAATATCTCCAATCATTTGATCGACCATGTTGGTTAAATCTGCGTCTCGAAGAAGTACATGTATTGTATACTCGCATATCATGTTTCAAATGTTTGGGATTTGAATAATATTGAGATATAGGTGCAGTTCTGGCTCTGTTACCATTTCTTTTGGAGTTAAATTCGTTGAGTCTTTCTCTTTTTCTTGAAAGACTATGAATGTTCGATTTAACGACAGATGCATAACTTCTTGTGTCTGAATTGTTGTTTTTTCTGATAAAATTTGGAATCTGTTTGTTAGCAGATTGATCAGTTTGTAAAGTTTGATGATCATCTCGAGCATATTCTTTGAATGGTTGATCACCATATTTTCTTTCATAGTCCAGTAACCAGGACTCGGTATATCGCCATCGTTGGAACGAAATGCTCTCTTGCCTTTGACTTTCAGAAGTCCACATATTTGTAAGAATTTCCGATAATTTACCGGAAGCATTTTTATGAATTAAAGTCATGATTTCTGAATCACAGTCAAACACTTTTTGTAAATTGTTTTCAGATCTCGATTTCAAAATTCTTATTTCGCCTTTTACTCGATCAATTGCAGTTTGTACTCTTATTTCTGTCTCGATTTTTGGTTCATTGCGTATTTTGGAAATACGATATTTCCGTGGTAGTATTGGAGTTTCTTTGTTGATCCACAAATCAAATTGTTCAGCCAAGTTAGCATTGCGGATTTGATGCCAATACGCCATTTTTCTTTGAGACATGATGTCTGTCCAAATTCGACCAATAGTTTCTTTAACTCGTTCAGCTTCTTTTCTGAGGTGGATTTCGTTAATCTCATTTTGAATTTGATCATTGTCGCATCTTCGCTGATTCTCATTCGTTATATTCACATGTATATTTTCATCAATCAATGTTTGTAAAAGTTCATTAGTTGTAATAGATTTTTCTATCAGAATATTCATCCTTTCAATTAATATACCAAGTAAACTGTCTCTTGAATCATCACTGTCACTGTCATCGTCTGAATCATTTTTGTTTGAAGCTCGTGTTTTCATTGCTCAATTGCTGGTAAAATATACAACAAATATTGAAAGGGAAACACAGCAATTGGAATTATATATAATAAAATAATGAATGAAAACACTTCAAACTATTAATTCGCACGAGCGTTTTCTGGAATATATTTCCTTCTTCAGGTGCATAATAAATAGTGACATGTTGGAAAATTTGAATTACAATGTACATGCATGCATAGAAAACTGACAACGAAGAAATATGTATTCAGAAGTATATCATTGAAATTCTGTAATCGTGGAATAAGAATCAATAGATATATAAAAAAGTAAAATGTAGATATACAATACAGCTTATGCACAATTGAGAGTAGGATGGAAAATATTTATAAAGTATTTTTCTTTGTTCTTACGTGTATTTATATCATCATCAAAAATTTTATAAAAAGGAAATATATAAAAACGGGATTTACCACAAGATTCAATATGCTCACTTAGATGTATTTGTCTGTATATTGGATGACTTATTTGTTGCTTGTGTACCCTCACTCTAGCACGGATCGTATTTCCTGTTTCGCCGATATAATATTCACCACAACCACAACAACTAATTACATAAATTACATTTCTTGTTTCACATGACATGTTACTTTTCACTTTAAAAATCTTTCCCTTAAAATCAAATGAATCACCAGTCATAATATATTCGCAGGTTCCGCATCTCAAATTGTTGCACTTTCTTACACAGAATTGTTCATTAGACTCAAATTTAGATTTACAGATTATTGCTTTAATATTTTTAGGTTGACGTTTACTTACAATGAATTGTTTTTGTTCAAAAATACTTTTAGTTTGAGGATCATCAAGAAGTAAAGAATTTATATGATTAACAATAGGAATAATATTTACATTGTTTGGATTATGAGCATGAACAAAAGCAATAGTATTGAATTCATCGGTATTATTCTTATTTTTGTTTTGTTGCTCTAGCAGAAAAGCACGACTCACAGATAAAGATCTTTTTATACCATCTTCAATCAAATTAAAAGGATATCCTTGATTCTGAAGAAATATTCTTAATTCATTTAGGCGTTTATCACGTAAAATATCATCATTTACGATGGTGCAGATTCGTCTGGCCAAATTATATGGAATAGCACGCTTGATATGACGGGGATGACAAGATTCGAAACGCAAGTATTGATGAGTGTCCGTAGATTTATAATACATATCAGTAATAACACGGTTTTCTTTTCGAATGATTAAAATATCCAAAAATGCAATTTCGCAATTACTAACTTCCATTGTAAATGAAATATTTGGATCCAAATTATTCAATAAGTCTTTGAATGTGTCCAACCGATCAAGATCATAATCCCAAATTACGAAGCAGTCATCAAGATATCTTCGCCATTTCTTGATTATGGAATTTGTAATTTCTTCACCCCACGTAAATACCATGGTTTCTTTCAATTTGACTTCTAAATATCTTAGGGTTAATGTTGCATAGCTGGGAGCCACCTTTGTCCCCATAGCAGTACCTTTTATCTGTTTATAATTATTGTTCGCGAATGAAAATGTATTACAAGTTAAGACCAGTTTCAAACTTTCGATTATGAAATCTTGATTAATACGTCTATCAATTAATGTTGGATAGCGTTGTAGCCAATTTTGAATGGCTTGTAACCCAAGATTATGAGGAATGTTAGTATAGAGGCTTATGACATCAAATGTAACAAATTTGGATTCTGAAGGAATGCTTTCAGGAAGATAATTAAGGAAATCAAAATCATCTTTCACATAACTTTCCACCATTTTACAAAAAGGCTTAAGAATGATATCCAAAAAATGGCTCAATCTTTGAGTAGGACATTTTGGACCTCCGACAATAGGTCTGAATTTCAAGTCATCTGGATTATGGCAGATCACATAGGATGAATTTTGTTTGCTAACAGCTGCTTTTATAATAGCAGACTTGTGAATTTTTGGCAATCCGTAGAAATTGCTGGTTTTGTATTCAAAATTTACCAAATAATCCTTTTCCTTTTTAGTCAACTTTATAGCTAGTGGACTTGAGATCAATTTTGTAATGGATTTCATGATTTTAGAGTCCTCATTTTCTGAAATATGTTCATAGAATGAACTATCATTAAGCATGTCAAGAATGCACATTTCGTAAAAGGTTTTATCCAAAATTGTCACAGCTCCACCTTTATCAGCTTCTTTAATGATAATAGTTTTATCAGCTGCTAAAGTAAGCAAAGCGTTTTGTTCATCATTGTTTAAATTCGACTTGCTATTTTTCGGTATGTCTGATAAATCGAAACTTTCAAGAGCATCGCATAAGTTGTTCAAGAACTTATTCTGTCCTTTGTTAATACTGAACGTAGATTTATTTCTTACCATACTAGAATGGTCCAATTCATTCTGATTTTCTACATTGTGAAAATATTCAGTAAGCTTTAATTTACGTGTATAACTCTTTATATCAATTTTGAGTTCACCATTGTTATTTTTTGGAGTAGGACAATATTTCATTCCTTTACATAAAACATTAATCTCTGCATCACTTAATGTTCTTGAGGATAGGTTTAATACTTTCAAATCTTTTTGACTTACTTTATCATCTGTGTCGATAGATAATTCAATTTCATCTTTTTCTTTACTTCCATTAATGTTGTCTTTTCTATATTTGAATTCAATATTTTCATTCAAAAGAATGTTTGATATGGTATCTTGTGGCCTTGAGTTTGTTTTCCTCCTCCTAAAAAATAATTCTGCCTCCATTGTATACCTTTTTTATCGTTAGAATGATAATTACCATTTTGATAAACCATTTCGTTAGGATAACGCTTTTCATAATGATAGTTTCTTCCAAAATTATGATTCACATCATTATTGTATTCCGTTGGTTGAAAAGTTTTAGGAGTAAAATATCTCCAATCATTTGATCGACCATGTTGGTTAAATCTGCGTCTCGAAGAAGTACATGTATTGTATACTCGCATATCATGTTTCAAATGTTTGGGATTTGAATAATATTGAGATATAGGTGCAGTTCTGGCTCTATTACCATTTCTTTTGGAGTTAAATTCGTTGAGTCTTTCTCTTTTTCTTGAAAGACTATGAATGTTCGATTTAACGACAGATGCATAACTTCTTGTGTCTGAATTGTTGTTTTTTCTGATAAAATTTGGAATCTGTTTGTTAGCAGATTGATCAGTTTGTAAAGTTTGATGATCATCTCGAGCATATTCTTTGAATGGTTGATCACCATATTTTCTTTCATAGTCCAGTAACCAGGACTCGGTATATCGCCATCGTTGGAACGAAATGCTCTCTTGCCTTTGACTTTCAGAAGTCCACATATTTGTAAGAATTTCCGATAATTTACCGGAAGCATTTTTATGAATTAAAGTCATGATTTCTGAATCACAGTCAAACACTTTTTGTAAATTGTTTTCAGATCTCGATTTCAAAATTCTTATTTCGCCTTTTACTCGATCAATTGCAGTTTGTACTCTTATTTCTGTCTCGATTTTTGGTTCATTGCGTATTTTGGAAATACGATATTTCCGTGGTAGTATTGGAGTTTCTTTGTTGATCCACAAATCAAATTGTTCAGCCAAGTTAGCATTGCGGATTTGATGCCAATACGCCATTTTTCTTTGAGACATGATGTCTGTCCAAATTCGACCAATAGTTTCTTTAACTCGTTCAGCTTCTTTTCTGAGGTGGATTTCGTTAATCTCATTTTGAATTTGATCATTGTCGCATCTTCGCTGATTCTCATTCGTTATATTCACATGTATATTTTCATCAATCAATGTTTGTAAAAGTTCATTAGTTGTAATAGATTTTTCTATCAGAATATTCATCCTTTCAATTAATATACCAAGTAAACTGTCTCTTGAATCATCACTGTCACTGTCATCGTCTGAATCATTTTTGTTTGAAGCTCGTGTTTTCATTGCTCAATTGCTGGTAAAATATACAACAAATATTGAAAGGGAAACACAGCAATTGGAATTATATATAATAAAATAATGAATGAAAACACTTCAAACTATTAATTCGCACGAGCGTTTTCTGGAATATATTTCCTTCTTCAGGTGCATAACAAATAGTGACATGTTGGAAAAATTTGAATTACAATGTACATGCATGCATAGAAAACTGACAACGAAGAAATATGTATTCAGAAGTATATCATTGAAATTCTGTAATCGTGGAATAAGAATCAATAGATATATAAAAAAGTAAAATGTAGATATACAATACAGCTTATGCACAATTGAGAGTAGGATGGAAAATATTTATAAAGTATTTTTCTTTGTTCTTACGTGTATTTATATCATCATCAAAAATTTTATAAAAAGGAAATATATAAAAACGGGATTTACCACAAGATTCAATATGCTCACTTAGATCACAAAATTGATCTCAAGTCCACTAGCTATAAAGTTGACTAAAAAGGAAAAGGATTATTTGGTAAATTTTGAATACAAAACCAGCAATTTCTACGGATTGCCAAAAATTCACAAGTCTGCTATTATAAAAGCAGCTGTTAGCAAACAAAATTCATCCTATGTGATCTGCCATAATCCAGATGACTCCAGATGACTTGAAATTCAGACCTATTGTCGGAGGTCCAAAATGTCCTACTCAAAGATTGAGCCATTTTTTGGATATCATTCTTAAGCCTTTTTGTAAAATGGTGGAAAGTTATGTGAAAGATGATTTTGATTTCCTTAATTATCTTCCTGAAAGCATTCCTTCAGAATCCAAATTTGTTACATTTGATGTCATAAGCCTCTATACTAACATTCCTCATAATCTTGGGTTGCAAGCCATTCAAAATTGGCTACAACGCTATCCAACATTAATTGATAGACGTATTAATCAAGATTTCATAATCGAAAGTTTGAAACTGGTCTTAACTTGTAATACATTTTCATTCGCGAACAATAATTATAAACAGATAAAAGGTACTGCTATGGGACAAAGGTGGCTCCCAGCTATGCAACATTAACCCTAAGATATTTAGAAGTCAAATTGAAAGAAACCATGGTATTTACGTGGGGTGAAGAAATTACAAATTCCATAATCAAGAAATGGCGAAGATATCTTGATGACTGCTTCGTAATTTGGGATTATGATCTTGATCGGTTGGACACATTCAAAGACTTATTGAATAATTTGGATCCAAATATTTCATTTACAATGGAAGTTAGTAATTGCGAAATTGCATTTTTGGATATTTTAATCATTCGAAAAGAAAACCGTGTTATTACTGATATGTATTATAAATCTGCGGACACTCATCAATACTTGCGTTTCGAATCTTGTCATCCCCGTCATATCAAGCGTGCTATTCCATATAATTTGGCCAGACGAATCTGCACCATCGTAAATGATGATATTTTACGTGATAAACGCCTAAATGAATTAAGAATATTTCTTCAGAATCAAGGATATCCTTTTAATTTGATTGAAGATGGTATAAAAAGATCTTTATCTGTGAGTCGTGCTTTTCTGCTAGAGCAACAAAACAAAAATAAGAATAATACCGATGAATTCAATACTATTGCTTTTGTTCATGCTCATAATCCAAACAATGTAAATATTATTCCTATTGTTAATCATATAAATTCTTTACTTCTTGATGATCCTCAAACTAAAAGTATTTTTGAACAAAAACAATTCATTGTAAGTAAACGTCAACCTAAAAATATTAAAGCAATAATCTGTAAATCTAAATTTGAGTCTAATGAACAATTCTGTGTAAGAAAGTGCAACAATTTGAGATGCGGAACCTGCGAATATATTATGACTGGTGATTCATTTGATTTTAAGGGAAAGATTTTAAAGTGAAAAATAACATGTCATGTGAAACAAGAAATGTAATTTATGTAATTAGTTGTTGTGGTTGTGGTGAATATTATATCGGCGAAACAGGAATTACGATCCGTGCTAGAGTGAGGGTACACAAGCAACAAATAAGTCATCCAATATACAGACAAATACATCTAAGTGAGCATATTGAATCTTGTGGTAAATCCCGTTTTTATATATTTCCTTTTTATAAAATTTTTGATGATGATATAAATACACGTAAGAACAAAGAAAAATACTTTATAAATATTTTCCATCCTACTCTCAATTGTGCATAAGCTGTATTGTATATCTACATTTTACTTTTTTATATATCTATTGATTCTTATTCCACGATTACAGAATTTCAATGATATACTTCTGAATACATATTTCTTCGTTGTCAGTTTTCTATGCATGCATGTACATTGTAATTCAAATTTTTCCAACATGTCACTATTTGTTATGCACCTGAAGAAGGAAATATATTCCAGAAAACGCTCGTGCGAATTAATAGTTTGAAGTGTTTTCATTCATTATTTTATTATATATAATTCCAATTGCTGTGTTTCCCTTTCAATATTTGTTGTATATATATATATATATATATATATATATATATATATATATATATATATATATCCGTAAAACAAGCACAAAAGTTGGGAAAAAGGACATATAAACAAAGGAAAAAAGTGTCATATATGAGTCAAGACACTTTCTTGCATTCACGCGCGGAATATCTGGTCCACGTTCACCATATCCCCGCGGATGGCCACTTCGTTGCTGGACAGGACGCGGTCAGGCGTTGGGCTTCTCCACAGAAACAAAGATCGTTTGGATGATTGAGCCCGATGCGATGCATGAAAGCTCAATAAGTAATAGATATAGCACTCCTTGGAGTGCTATATCAGTTTTATGCACGAGGTTTTATAGATATACGCACGAGGCGAAGCCGAGTGTGTATATCTATAAAACGAGTGCATAAAATTTGATATAGCTTTTCAAGGAGTGGTATATCTGTGTTATACCATTTTCAGGATTCAATGATATGATATCTCTGTCAATGAAATTCAAATCAGTGCAGTATAACCTATTCATTTTTATGTTACAAATAGAATAAGATGAATGTCAACATAAGCCAGCTTTTCGATGAAATGGAATCTGAAAATTCAAGAAGAAGATTTGCAATGAAAACAGATGAAGAAATAAATGAAATGATTCAAAAAGGAAAATCGAAGAACACGGAGAAAAGTACACGATAGGCAATGTGTGTAAGTAGTAAGAAAACGGCGAACACCAGATAGCGCAAGATGGCCGCCATCGCTGACTCCCCCCCCTCTGGAACGGCAGAGTGTCGTGGTCGGCCGCCGTGGTGCTTCGTGTCTGAGTCCCCCCCCCCTCTGGAACGATAGAGTGTCGTGGTGGACTTGGGCGACCGTCAGGATTAGTGTTGAGGCTATAGTGTGTGATGTTTTTGGTGCAATCTGCTGAATGTTGGGTTGTAAAATGGGTTGTTTCGAGTGGAAGGAGTGGTTGGATGAGAAAACGGAGGTCGGATTCGTGTTCAGCGTGAATTCTGCATCGGTAGGGTGAGTTTCAAGTCAATCGGTGAGAAAAAATTTTTCTTCAAAATTTTAACAGAGTTAGAATTTGGGATGTTTTGGTGTGTAGCGCCCAAACGAAGCATCGGATGAGAAAACGGAGGCCAGATTCGGAATCTACGTGAAATTTTGGGTTAGGAAGGATGTTTCCAGCGAAATCGGAGAGAAAAAATTTTCGGCTGACGTCCCCCCCCCCTCTGGACAGCTTGCTTCGATTTTGGCTTCTAGTGGACGGATTTTGTCGTGCGATAGCTCGTTTGAAAGCTAAGAGTGAGACAAATTCAGTGAAAGAATCGGCTTGTTCCTATCTGTCTTCGTTCAGAAGTTAGAGCGGTTACAAGATTTTAGGTCGGAGCTCGCTTACCTGAAAAAATCCTAAGTGTCAGAGTGACTTTGTATGGGTAAAATTTTGAAAATTTTCCAAAGTGTGGAATTTCGACCTGGGACCGTCACCAAAACATTTTTCATCAAATTCTGAAATTTCGCTGACGTCCCCCCCCTCTGGACAGCTTGCTTCGATTTTGGCTTCTAGTGGACGGATTTTGTCGTGCGATAGCTCGATTGAAAGCTAAGAGTGAGACAAATTCAGTGAAAGAATCGGCTTGTTCCTATCTGTCTTCGTTTAGATGTGAGACGCCATTTCAGATTTTAGGTCGGAGCTCGCTTACCTGAAAAAATCCTAAGTGTCAGAGTGACTTTGTATGGGTAAAATTTTGAAAATTTTCCAAAGTGTGGAATTTCGACCTGGGACCGTCACCAAAACATTTTTCATCAAATTCTGAAATTTCGCTGACGTCCCCCCCCTCTGGACAGCTTGCTTCGATTTTGGCTTATAGTGGACGGATTTTGTCGTGCGATAGCTCGTTTGAAAGCTAAGAGTGAGACAAATTCAGTGAAAGAATCGGCTTGTTCCTATCTGTCTTCGTTTAGATGTGAGACGCCATTTCAGATTTTGGGACATTGGCGAAAAACGACAGAGTTAGAATTTGGGACGTTTTGGGCTGTAGCTTCAAAACGAAGCATCGGATTGGAAAACGGATTTCAGATTTGGAATCAGCGTGAAATTCTCTATATGTATGGTGAGTTTCAAGTCAATCGGAGAGTTTCAAGTCAATCGGCGAGAAAAATGTTCAACATTTTTTCGGAAAAACGACAGAGTTAGAATTTTTGCGATGGCTGCCTACTGTAGAGCCAAAACGAAGCATCGGATGGGAAAACGGAGGCCAGATTCGGATTCAGCGTCAAATTCTACATGGAAATGGTGTATTTCCAGCTCAATCGGAGCACTAGAACCGGAGATAGACGGGTTTTTAGTGTTTGGATGATGGGTGTTACGTCATCAGCTGATCGCCACACACTATATAAGCTGGGAACCGAGAGAGACTTGTCATTAATACGAGAGATAGTCAACGGTAAGTCGTCTCTCTGAGCTCCGATGATAGCTTCGGACATTCCAAATCCCGAGTTTCTGTAAGAAACCGACTTAGAAAATTTCATTGCTGATATCAGCTAAGGCGTCAGACTTAGAGGTTAGCCAGGAGATGGCCTTCGTCTCCAGGCCATAAAAGACTCCAAAACTTTAAAGGCTTGTAACTTTGCTTCTACAAGTCCGTTTGACTTGATTCAAAAAAGGTTCGGTCGCTATTGACCTGCCCTAAGTGATAGACTACTTATAAAATTTCATAAGTAGTGCTAAAAAATTGAAAAATTTAAATTCGCTATTTTTTGGCAATTTTCGGGATTTTCAAACCTTCTGAATTCAACTAAGACATTTATAAAGTTGTGGGAGGCAAGCTTCGGCTTGGAATTTGCAACCTTTGTAAACAATCCACTGATTTTCATGTCAAAATCGGGGTCCGGATACCAACACAGTGATATGACGCACGCTCTGTCCGCGGGAGGTTGGATTTGTGGGCCGAGGCCTTGGAGTTGGGATAAGATCCCCTCTGAGTAATGCCTGTAACGGATTCAAAGGTTCGACACTTTCCACCAATCTCACAATTTAGCTGTATGATTATAAGAATGACTGCCAATATCGCCTGTTAGTAATTCTATTTCATCCTTCCTTTACAGATACATAAGTTACAAAATGGGAGGCAACTCTAAATTTTTATTTAAAAAGTGCTCTTGCGGAGAAATAAAGAGGGGTGGCGAATTCAAACGTCACATTAATAAGTACAAGAATACGCCTCACTTCCACGAGGAAAGAGCCGTTATTTCCGGCTGTACACATTGCCTGAAATTTTTGAAAGGCAAAGAGCATGAGGAATTTTACATCGCCCACGCCGACTGTCCGCTCAAAAAGGCAAACAATTACATAACATCAGACATCGGCAAAGTGATCGCACCCTTCTTCAACGAAGAAACAGTCGATCTTGACGCAGCACTACAAGAGGCTATTGCAACAATTTTGGAGCCTGCTGCTTCGGCCACTACCTCATCAACAGCAGAAGAGAAGGCCCCACTAAGCGATTTGGACAGCTCAGATGACTCCGATTCTGAGGAGGTCGTCATTACTAAAGACACGGAAGAGATAGGAAAACCAACAAATCAGTCTTCCCCGAAAAAGAAAGTAATCGCACCTTCCCCAGTAAAGAAGGGGATTAAGCAGCAGACGAACAGCTGGAATAAGGATACCCAGATCGCAAAAGTGAGCCAGGAATATGCACTCACAAAATTAAAAGATGAGCTCACTCGTTACAAAAATGAATGTTCGGCCCTTAGGGATGACAATTTCCACCTGAAGGGTCAGGTAGCCGAGATTCGGGCCCTCAAGACACAAGTGATCAATTTAGAATCTTTCCGCGAAAGGGCGCTTGCCAGCGAAAAACGCGTTACTGAGCAGGCGACTTACATAAAATCATTAAAAGCTCAAGAAGAGGTATCAAATTTAAAAATTGAGCAATTAAAGACTAGCCTGACTGAGAGTCAGAAGAAAGAAGAGAGACGAACAACGCTCCACATTCCCATCATCAAGAGCAGAATCGTCGACAGCATCATCCTTGAGAGTGAGGACTTGGATGCCACATTTGAGTGCTACGAGGGAGCAATGGCGGAGATGCGCTGTCTCCATGTCTCTATAAAGCATGATGGCGAAATAAAGGAGCTGCGCCACCGGAAGCGGAAACTGCCGGCCAAATACTTACCTCAACCATCACCATCGAAGGGGTCGCGAACCGGCTAAATTTCTCTTATGGTAAGTTAATATCATCTCTATCACTTGAATATATTTCATCTATTTTTCCTTCTATTTTCAGATACGACGAGAACGAACCAACGGCTCTCTTAAGGGCCACCATGGGGCAAGACATGATAGAACCTCCACGCGGTTTGCCCTGGGCAGTCTTCGGACTGGCGAATACTATCATTAAGTTGAATCTGCTATCAGTCAACTTGAACGTTACATCACATTAGAGGAGTATATAAACCACTGCCTCTCATTCCATTTCATTTCAATCATGGAGACGCCAAACGCTGCAGTCAACTCTCCTCGCGGACCACAGTTAAGACCGCGAAATTTATTTGATGAATTTGCTAGAATAGAGGAGCAAGACAGAGTTCACAACAATCTTGCTCAGATTGGCAATCCGATGACAGCAACTGCTGTCAATCCAACGGAATGGCGCTACATTCCACTTTTTAGTCATGTGCCAGTTAGTGTGGAAGTCGACAGTGCTACCAAAGAGAGAGTCTTTGACTCTCTCAGCAGAATTGGTAGGGTGTAAGATGACGTTACTCCCGAGAACGAACCATCGGCTCTCTTAAGGGCCACCATGGGGCAAGATTTGATAGAACCTCCACGCGGTTTGCCCTGGGCAGTCTTCGGACTGGCGAATACTATCATTAAGTTGAATCTGCTATCAGTCAACTTGAACATTATGCAGTCGATTGCTATCCCTGAAGCATTCTGATTCGCTGTTGAGCAATTCATTGTTGAAAACCCTATATAAGCTAGAAGATTGTAGCGCTTCTCATTCAATTTGAAGTCACGATGGAAGCGACATCTGCCGACAATATTCCCGTCTTCACTGATGAAGACAACGGCATTCCCGAGTTCGTCATCCTCGACGAGTGGGATGATGATCAGAAGAAGGGGAAGATCAAGAGGATCATTTGGACGGATGAGGTGTGGACTCCGAATACCACTCGCATCCGAAAGGTGCCAGATGCACCACCACGGCTTAGGCGGTATATGGTATACGACAACCTAAGCGTCATACCCATTGACTATTCCAGTCAATAGTCAACTTAAATTCGCACCCCGAGAACGAACCATCGGCTCTCTTAAGGGCCACCATGGGGCAAGACATGATAGAACCTCCTCGCGGTTTGCCCTGGGCAGTCTTCGGACTGGCGAATACTATCATTAAGTTGAATCTGCTATCAGTCAACTTGAACGTTGCAAATGAAGTTCGGTGTAATACTTCCTTTCGACGGGCGTTCCTGTAAAGGGCGGCGGTGAAACCCGTAGCTATGTATACCGCAAGGGACATTCGGCAATGGTCAATCTTGTTAAACCTCTCTGCGTCATGTTTGCAAGTGATTGCCTCTGTCTCAACGTAGTATGCATTCGCGCCAGGGCGACATTTAGCCAACTGTCGAAGGTTGCCTAAAACTTTCCATTGCATACGTTATGAGAACCATGAGTTCTACCTGTCTCTATCAATGAGACGAATTGATGAATGGAATGAAAGGGAGGACACTCACGCGCCACACGCAACATAACACACTTCTCTCTTCCGTAGTCTAACAAGCTCTTTACACATGGATCGCAGTCGATTGCTATCCCTGTATCAGAAGTGTAAGCTATCTTAATTTATTTGACACTATTTTATCTACCATCATCGTCCATATGAAATGTTTTTAGATTTACAAGTTAGACTAAGCGTGCTACTATTTCCAAATGAAAAAGTATACATGGTTAAATCATCCATTTAAGCCCATCCGTAGTCTAACAAGCTCTTTACACATGGATCGCAGTCGATTGCTATCCCTGTATCAGAAGTGTAAGCTATCTTAATTTATTTGACACTATTTCATCTACCATTATCACCCATATGAAATGTTATGAGATTTACAAGTTAAACTAAGCGTGCTACTATTTCCAAAGGAAAAAGTATACATGGTTAAATTATTCACTAAAACCCCATTCAAGTAAGTCAGTATGAAAGCAAAGATAATACGAAATAAACATTTATTATGGCATGTATTTCAAAAGGTCTTCATCGTCAATATCGTCCCAGAGTCTGGCTTCACATAGATCACAAAAACAGTTGAGCTGCTTTAAACGTTCTTCTGCAGCGTCCCTCACTTTCTCAATGTACGCCCACTCCGCCACGGTTCGCGGTTGGGAGTTAGGGGTGTACCACTCCCATATTTGATGTAAGTGCGACTTGCTGGTCATCTCCATCACCCCTTCGGCATCATATTGTAAATATTTCCACCGTATGCCTGCTAGGTCGGGCAACTCCTCTTCATCGTCCTCCAATAATGATAACTTTCGTATATTGTCGAGATTGTATGTCTTCTCCACCTTCGCCTTTCTTGGTGCATTTGGTGTAACGAGCACCTTTGCTGATGTACATGGAGAGGAGAACTCCAATGCGGTATTTGGTGTTGTTGGAGGACTTGTCATGTTGTCTTTGAAATGCTGACTTTGAATAATGACTTTGAAATGTTTTCTAATTCTTAAGTATCAACAAGCAGCCAATCAGAATGAACATCCAATGAATGAAGAGAATGAAAGTATATAAGCAAAGTGACATTCAGGTCATTTCATTTAATCTGTGAATCATACAAGTGACGAACGCACGATCTCTCTCTCTTTGACTATTATTCTGTCTGATCATATTTCATTAAAATGGTAAGTTAAAGATTTCCTCTCTCATCTCCCTCAAACGTGTGACTAATAGCATCTTCCTCAATTTCAGGCATCAACTTCATCACCAACGCCCTCTCTTCTCGAGGAAAGTTTAGAGTTATTGAGTCAAGGTAGGTTGTAACACTACACTGAGGCTTGAACAGAGATGATAGAATGATTTCTCTTTCAGGTGATGCGAGTTCCAGCTCAGAACTGTCGCGATATGGCAACGAGTGGGAATGTGCTGACTGTGGGCACATCTTCACGAGGAAATGGGATCTCACCCGACACATCAAGCGAGGTGTTTGTCGACCTAAGTCGGCATCAATCTCCGAAGGTAGGGATGATTCTGTTAACGATGTCTCCTTTTCTTGCGATTTATGCATTCAGTCTTTCGAGACACGTTTTGAACTATCTTCGCACAGACTTCAACATACACACACGAACGATACCTACACCAACGGTACCTCCTCTATCCGACTTACTGAGGTGTCCATTAATAATTTAGTGAGGAACTACCAGATGGACTCCTCAGAAACCATTGCTAACTTTGAGGAATGGTTTCATCAAAATTCATCATTGATAGAAGCGCTCTTCAACAATTTAGACAATTTTAGGATGAAGGCGCTCATCTATCTTAAAATAAAATATGTAAAAATCGACCACCATACTGAACAAATAATAGAGAGGTTAGAGTTTCACATACCCTCCTCTCCTGCAACCGAGGTTGTAGACTATGAGTCTTGGATAAATTTTCACATCCAAGGATTAAAATTAAATATTGATAAGTTTAACGAGCGCGATAGCGGTCTCATTTTTGACGGCATTGAGTCCGCCTTATTTAAAATCAGTTTATTAGGAAATCATAGTGGTCGAGGCTCCTTTAAACTTCCAAAAAATTTAAAAAACAAAACAGCAGTCATCAATGTCGATTGCGAATCGCAATGTTTTAAATATGCTGTCCTCTCCATTCTCCACTATAATGACATCAATGCGAATCGAAATCGTACATATAGCTATAGGCAGTGGGAGAATGAATTAAACTTCGATGACTGTAATAGTGACGATATGAAAATGAAAGATATAGAAAAATTTGAAAAATTGAACAACATTAAAATAGTTCTCCATGTTTGGGAAAAGGGATTGAAGGGTGTGCGCTACAACTCGCGTTCGAGTTGTTATGACCATGTTGTCAACCTTTTATTAGTAAGACAGGATGATAGTGAGGAATGGCACTACTGCGGCATTCCCAAAATTTCTCGCTTATACCACCACTTAAGAAATTCTACCTCATCATAGATTTATTACTGTGACAGATGCATTCGGAACTTTAGGAGTAAAAACAAATTTGAAACTCATTATGAGTGGTGTAAGCGAGGTAAACTGCAAATGGAACGCATGCCCAAAGATAAGGAGTTTTCATATAGAGAGAATGGCGATGAACTAAGTCCTCTTCGTGTCATCTATGCTGACATCGAATGTTATATCGATGATAACATCCATCGACCAGCAGCCATTTCCTGCTATGAAGTATGGCATGATCACTTTAGGAGTAGGCAAAATAAAATGCGCGTCTGGCAAGGTGAGGATTGTATTTACCAATTCCTACAATTCCTCGAACAGGCTGTAAAATTTCAGCAAAAATATGATGGTGAACTCTATCGCAGATCATTGCATATGACAGCAGATGATCAAGCAAAATTTGATAGTTGCAACGTTTGCCCCAAATGTAGGAAAACATTTGACGATGATAAGATTAAGAAAGTGCGCGACCATGATCACATCACTGGTAAATTTAGAAACGCACTCTGTTCAAAATGTAATTTTTCGCTGAGGATGAAGCGGCGTACATTACCCGTCATTTTCCATAATTTCAAGGGCTACGACAGCCATATGATAATAAAAGGAGGTTTAGGTCAAATGAAAGAGTGGAAGCTTGATGTAATAGCACAAACGAGAGAGAAGTTTATGGCCATGACAGCAAAAGTGCCTGTCGATAAAACTAAAGAAAATA
This sequence comes from Prostheceraeus crozeri, assembly GCA_907163375.1. NCBI lineage: Eukaryota > Metazoa > Platyhelminthes > Polycladida > Euryleptidae > Prostheceraeus > Prostheceraeus crozeri. Next base: position 233,597 of record CAJQUW010003408.1, read on the forward strand.
AGACGGTCTATTTTGATATAAAATTTTTAGATTCCTACCAATTTATGACTGCATCACTGGCCTCTCTCGTGCAAAATCTAAAGTCTCTTCCACTAACACAAAATCTTAAGAAACAATACCCAAATCTAACCGATGAAGTCATCACACGGAAAGGAGTCTTTCCATATGCATATTTTGATGCAATTAGTAAACTCGGCGAGACTTCTCTTCCGCCCATAGATAAATTTAAAAATGATTTGACCGGCGCAGAATGTAAGACCGAAGATTATGATCATGCACAAGATGCATGGATAAAATTTGACTGCCATACATTTGGTGAATATATGATTGCCTACCTTAAGTTAGATGTATTTTTGCTGGCTGATGTATTTCAGGAGTTTCGACGAGTGGCATTAGAAGAAGATAAGTTAGATCCCGTCCACTTTGTCAGTCTGCCAGCCATGTCATTTAAGTCTGCTTTTAAAATGACTGGTGAGACCATTCATCTCTTACAAGATCCAGAGATGTATAATTTATTTGAGCGAGGAATTCGCGGTGGTCTCACATTTGTAAATAAACATAGGTTAAAATCAAAAATAGTAGGCAATGACCAGACTCATCTGAAGTATTATGACCAAAATAATTTGTATGGTAGTTCATTATCCAAACCGCTACCTCACTCTGAGTTTAGCTGGTTAGATGATAGTGATATTCAACATTTCTCCAACCCTTCTAACATACTAGCAATTCCAGATGAAGGTGATTGGGGATATTATTTTGAGATAGATCTAATCTATCCAAATAATATTAAACATAAAACCGTAGATTTTCCACTCGCACCCGAATCAGGTGAAGTGAGTAAAGATATGTTTTCCGACTTTATGAAACAATTTCATAAAGATTTAGAATCATGTGGACAACCCGACTATAAGCCTTGTCGCAAACTTTTACTCACCCAGTATGATAAAGAAAACTATCTAGTCCACTTTAGCATCTTAAAATTTTATTTAGAAATGGGCATGATTTTAAAAAGAGTTCACCGCATTATTAAATTTAGACAGAAAGCCTTCCTCAAGCCATATATTGATAGCAACAGCCAGAAACGTGCACTAGCCCAAAATAACTTTGAAAAAGATTTTTATAAATATAAGAACAACAGTCTATTTGGTAAGACGATGGAGGATGTTAGAAAGCGCGTAAACTACAAACTAGTTAATGATGATCAAAAGTATCACAAATTGGTCTCATCACCTCTATTCATCGATAGAGACATTATCGATGAGGACCTTATAGGTGTTAAAATGATAAAATCTGAAGTTGAGTTGTGCAAGCCCATCTATATTGGTCAAGCTGTTCTAGATTACTCCAAGCTTGAAATGTATCAACTCTTCTATAAAATACTAAAACCCTGTCCTCTCGTAAAAGAGGTTCGTTTGTTGGGTGGTGATACAGATAGTTTCTTCTTAGGTATTACCACTCAAAAAGATTTAAATTTTAATGAAGTAGGAAAATCTTTAGAAAGATATTTTGATACATCAAATTATCCTGCTAATCATCCACTCTACTCCATCAAAAATAAGGCAAAACTTGGCTGCTTTAAGGATGAGACAGCAGGGAAGGAGATAGCTGAAATGATTCTCCTCCGTCCAAAAATGTACAGTATGAAATTAAAGGATAGCGACGATAGCATTAAGCGCGCTAAAGGGATATCAAAATCCATTGTGCAAAATATGAAACATAAGAATTTCAGGAAAGCCTATAGAAATAAAAATATAACGTTTGTCAATATGACAATCTTAAAATCTAAGTCGCATGAGATCAAAACTCATACTTTTAGGAAACGGGCGCTTTCAGCATGGGAGGATAAGAGGTGCTGGTTAGAACACAACATATCTCTTCCACATGGACATCCTGACACAAACATACCACCACCCAAAAGAATTAAACTCACACTACCACATTCAGGAGACATCTTAGCATAATCATCCTTAACTTAGTATTTTGATGTTGATTTCTGTAGATAAACATTGTTGTTTTATGTATCGCATGAGATTGTTTTTTCCTTGTGAATATGTGTCCACATCTGTACATTCCCCATGTGATGACTTTTCCACTGAAAGACATTTTTCCTATCCCTGTATATTTCCACCCTTCACGAAGTAAAAAGACTTTTTGTATATAACAATGTTTATTGAAGTGCGCTCATGTATATATTTTTAGTGGATGTTGTATAAAGTCTATTGCTTCACATTCATGTACATATTTCAATAAACATATCACAATGACTTCACTTTGTTTTCCGAAACACTAACGTTATGAGGGATTTAGTATCTTTCACATGGATGCACTCTTGTAAACCATTGGTAATTTTGATAGCAATAGAGGGTATAGTTTGTTTGACGACGGGATGATAGAAAATAGATTCAAACATCTTCTCGACTATTCCATATGAAGCGTCTTTATCATGAATGAAATCACGTAAAATGTATTCTTTTTTCTCACCAACAGAAATAGGTAGAATCAAATCACTTTGAATGTAAAGGTTCTGTTCATGTTTATCAAGTGTCATTGGTGTTTCTATACCAATCGTATGCGCAGCAGCAAACACTGTTTGTAGCATTGAAAAACCAAAGAGTTTTTTCAAATTTTTACTCAATTGACATTGAATGTCATCGCCCAGTTTCAGAACAACGCGTTGATTTTCAATTGAAAACGAAATGTGGTGTGTCTTTACATCATATTTACTTTTCATCACATGCTTCAACTTCTGTTGTATATAAGGATTTACTACATGAATGAAGCTTTCAACTGTATGATATAGACGCGGCATTATATTGATAGCAACTTTAGATTCTTCATAAGACTGGTAAATTTTCTTGATGCGATCGCCATAGATGTCCACCCACCATTCATCATTAACTGAATCAGCTTTAGTGTGATATTCATGAGAAGCATACACCACACCGCTTCCAATAATAGGTGTATAATGTCTTACAAAATGACGCAAGGTTGGAGAGAAATAAACTGTAAGTTTGTCATTATATTTCTGAATAACCAACTTATTTTTGTCCGCCATAATTTTTTCTCCATACTTCTTACCCACAGTCTCATTCCATCGTTTTACTAACTCAATAAGTGATAAAGGTTGAATACCACGCTTTTTCAAAATGATGCGTTCTTCGCATTCTACAACATCTTCATCAAATATTTTAAATCTATAATGAAATTTGTTGATTCGATTTGAATAAACTTTTCTAACATTTGCAGTAGCAATTGACGTTAGATGTAGTCCATGACCAAAACCAAGATGCGGATAGAATTCACTATCCAACCTCAGCGTAAGACCTTTAGTAAAAGAATGAAAGCGGAGGAACTGTCTCCCACTCCAATGATAGATAGTAAACTCATAAGCTTTCTGATTTTTATTCTTCATGATGGAAGTATTACCACTGTTGAATGCCTTAATAATTTTCTCATTCCCAAATGGCTCATAAGAATCTGATTTTATCTGAATCCATTCATAGTTCCATTTTCCATCTGATGTTAAATTGTATGGGAACTGGAATGCATTATTCATCGTTATTCCATCATGGGTGCGAGGAGTCAATATCATTTCTTCCAAATCATTCACATTCTGAATATTGCTATCATAGCAAATACTAGAAACGCCAACCTCCCATTCACCTTCTAAATGCAGTGGGCGATTTAATTCTACTCGATAGTCTGATGGTTTATTTTTGGGAAATTTATTCATAGAAGCATTACTGGGCAACTAGATTAGAAACGAGTCCTTATTTTCACTTTCCATATTATTCACATTGGAAAAATATAATAGCATACTTTTGCATTAACTCTTCATTCGGAAATGGAGTGTAATACTTGTCACAGCATCTTTATGAAAAGGAATCAACGCACCAGCATCATCATAAATGGCAATATCAATTTGTGGGATGTAGTTTGATTTCAGCTTTGTATAATGCACTTTCTTGAAAGTATGCTCAGATAAAATACTGCAGCTTTTTGGCTGGTATGGTATCATTGCTAGCAATGGAGCTTCAACATCTCCCACACGTACATCTTCACCAATATTGGAATATATCTGAAAATAGTTAATACGACGCGATAGCGACATGTCTGCGCTAGCTTTGGTTACAGTACCACTTTTAAAGATATTTTGATCAAAACCCAAAATGTCCATTAGAGTTTTATCCATAATTAGTTCAATACCTTTTCCACTTATAGTGAGAGACAAAGTACCTTCTTTTTCAGAAAATGAAATATGTTGCTCATTAATCACTTCATTTAAATAATCTACAACCAATTTAACCGAAGTAATAATGCGAGGCATCAACACTCTTGTTTCATGTAAGAAACCACCTAAAGGCTCTACACACTTTCTGTATAAAGATACGGTCCATTCTGTATCAAATTGATTTGACCTTTCACATGGTAAATGTTGCATATCAGATTTTCCATGAACAGCTGCAGAACGATGTCGTAAGAACTGATGAAAATCTTTTGAACAAACTAATACTAGATCATCATCATTTAATTTGCTTATTGCAATATGATTAGATGATTTGATATAAGTCAATGTTGCCACTTGTTTTCCATCAACTCGAAGGAGATAATTAAATTTCTTCAATAATGTTTCAGGAGTCATGTTTGTCTTTCTTGGCTTAATCACAATCTTCTTCACCAACGTCTTCTCATTTCTTGGAATAAGATCTACATAATAAGCTTCCTCTCGATATATTAACTGTTTATGACCACTTATGTGGTAATTAACGTTAAAATTATCATAGCTTGTTAAGGCGCTAGCGAGGTAGCCTAAATCATTTCTTAAACTTGGACTTAAACCAACAATCCAATCTTTCTCAACTACATGATGTACATAATTATAATCATCATTGTGCGGAGTAAATTGGACAATATGTTTACACGCTTTATTCAAGAAATCATATATAAACTTTTTACATGATAAGAGATCTTTCTTTGGCCACTGTGGAATGTATACTCGGCAGCCCTTTTCACATTGGTAAGCAGCTGTACGCCTCATATTAATAGTCATCACCTCATGATCAAAAGTATAGACACAGTTGCTATAAACAAGTTGAGTGACACCCACTTCCCAATTTCCATTTAGCTGTTGTGCATGATCAATGGGAGTAGAAAAGAGTGCGGCTCGATTACTAGTAAATCTCTTTGTAGCCGCATTGCTAAGCAAAATATGATAAAACGACATTTTTATATTGCTGATCTGCAACTTTGCATAACATCATGAAGACTTGGATTTTGGACTCTCTACAATATATCAGAGTTGATCGTGATGGAAACGTACATTTCAAAAATTCTCATGGTCATACATCAAGAGGAATTACATTAACATGGCGACAATTTGTCAACCTCAATGATATCATGAGGGATTTGGAATATTTTGAAACATTAAGATTCATCTCCTTGGGTGATCAAGTTTGGCTTCAACATTACAGAAATGAAATTCAAATCTACCATTCTCATTCCGCAAACTGTTTCTCATTTCGCAAATACAATTGGGAGAAGTATAGAAGATATATACATCGCTCCATCATGACATTTATTCGTCGTGAGTTCATCGCCCTACTATGCAAATCTTAATCAGACATGACTACCACACATCATGAGTTGGAAATTAGATTCCCTACAACGTATTGAAACGGATCATGATCGAAACGTCTATTTCAAAGATTCAACTGGAAATGTGAGAAGAGAGTTTGCTTTATCTTATCGTCATTTTCAATCTCTACATCATATCATGAAGGACTTGAAATACTTCTATATGAAAAGACATTCACGTATTGGAAATCGCATCTGGCTGCGCGTCAACAATCGGCGAATTCAACTCTATCATTCCCAACTTCATACTAACTTCACATTTCATCAAGGTAGTTGGGAAAAGTATAAAAGGAAGGTACATCGCTCAATTTACTCATTCTTTCATCATGAAGCGCCATCGCTACACCATCGTCAACATTCTCCGTCGCTTCAGACTCTACACCAAAATCGATCTCACAACATTACACCAACACCTTCCAAACAGCAAGTATTACCCGGGCCGTCCTCAAATGTTAGTGGTGAAGATGAACAATTCACGGAATCTTCAACTCTTCCCAAATGGGACTGTACAGATTCTCGGCGCCCTTTCTCATTCATCGGCGCAGTCAATGCGCTTAGAGCTACAAAGACTACTACGTCGGATATGGAAGAGGGAGAGGTGTGTGATGTCGAATCTGACTGTGGACAATATGGTGATCTCTACTCAATTGAGTGACAGTGTATCATTTTTGAAGATTCGTACCAGCAGTTACAATTTGTGTTATGAACCCGAACTTTTTCCTGCAGCTCTCATTAGTTGTTGGTTACCTGTACATGTGGCAATCTTTCATAATAGTAAAGTGATCATTACTGGACTAAAATCTCATGTACAAGCAAATATGATCCTAGACTATCTCATTGAGTATGTACGTACCCAGCGGATTGTAAAATAAAAAACAATTTTTTCCAACATGATGTTTTTATTTCAAATCATGATAGAACTTACAAATCATTTTTTCATTAGAGGATGGATTACATGAAAAGTTTTGAATAACAGATGCAAATCGAGATACATGTAAACGTCTTAAGATGAAGTACAGTACAAAAGCACCACACGTTGATGAAAGTGGATGTTGTAGTATGCGTTCATTTCGCTGATATTGACGCGTATGTTTTCTCAACCACTGCTGTGTTGGTATATTTGGAGGTTGAGCAAGAGAGTCAAATAGTTCACCACGTCGGTCTTCTCCAATAAAGATCGCTTTCCAATGCTCACCGCCTAAATTCTGTGAATGAGTGTTTAGCACAATAAAGATGGGATAGTGATTTACTGCAGGTGGTAAGGTATCGAGTGAATAGACATTATCGAAAGCTTTCAACGTCGCTTCGTCTGCATTACGCTGCACTTTAGTCTTAATATCGTCAGCAGTCAACCAACTCATTAACGATTATACTGAAGAATCACGTCACGATACTTTGTAATTTCAATGTTTGAATCGAAGACTGCATAAATTAATACATTGATCGTCTCAGGTAGTGTTCTTTTGAACGTCAAATCCAAACGAATATTATGAGGCACGTTCGCTTGACGATAGGGTGCACTAATATCGCTGTCAGCAGTCAAATCAAATGCATAAATAGTATATCCACTCTTAAACTCTTTCATAGTCAGTCCGTTGGTGTCATCCGTATTGTAAAAGCCAAAAACATCCATAAAATCAACATAACTGCGCATAAATTGATCCGAAGCAAAATCTGGTTTGTAGGGTGGACCAGGATGACTCACACCATTTACACGTAAAGCAATTTCACTTAACTGATTGTGTTTAAAATTGAAAGGATTCTTCTTTATATTACCATTAAATGCATCATTTTCAACCATTGCCACCATGAGGAGCTTCGGTGCTTCCGATGGAAAGAGGCCATCTTTCATGAAACTCTTTTGATCTTTCGGAATTGTAAAGGTGAGAAGCTTTGTATGCTGAACGGGGTAAATGGCATTTTGGCGGTTAAGGCCTTCAGCATGCCCTCTAATGACACTTGGATTCGGTACTACTCGACGAATGTAAAGTGTAATATCTTCCACATGAATTCTAAAATTGTCAACTTTAGCAAATGCATTCAGCGCAAATTCAGGCTTATTCAATGTCAGCTTGAGTCGCATGCTGGTATTACAGAGTAAAAACTTTGACTGTCTAAAGAAGTCTAAATTCAGCGGACCATATAGCTGACATACTCTACTATCTTTAATCATAGCAGATCGCTTTACAAAGCCACTGTTTGTTTCAACATCAAATTTTCCTGCTTCATCTCTGTACCATCCCATGGCTTCCATATGACTTTTTTGTGCTGCTGGATGAAACTGTGATACATGATTGAAATATGATTTATAGGGATAATCGCTTTGACCACCTTCCACCTGCTGCTCTCCAATCGTTAGAGAAACATCACGAAGTAATGTAGTCAATGGTAAATTGTTCAGTCCAACTTTATGTGCATCATCAATAGCAGTTCCATCTGCTTGCTGAATTCTAAACCTCAAATCAAGCATCGCATAACTCAAATCTATGTAGTCATCACTACCACCAGGAATAACAAATTCAATGGGGCCAGCATTCTCAGCTGTTCGAGGATGATAATCTACAATACTTGAACTAAGAATATCTGTCTGTATGGCTTGTTGATCGAACAAACAAAAACCGGAAGTTTTACACTCCATGATTAGAAGTTATAGCAGCGTCGTCGTTTAGCGCCTGATGAATGATTAGAGCCTCTGCGACGTTTGCGTGAATGCCTTTTGACTGAAGATCGCACCTTACCAGCTCCGCGATGTTTCCTCCTTCCTTTATTCATTCGTTTAGGTGATTTCTTTCCTTGAGTAACGCCAGCAATGGTCTGCTTCAATGTTTTTAAACCGCGTTCCTTCCCACGATTCAACAAACTGCTCTTAAAACTTCTACCTCTGGAAAGATCACTAGCAACATCACCAGCAAAGCCAACGGCATTACTTAAAACATTTCGTTTCAAAGATCTACCGACATTGGATATGAGAGGTGCTACAACAGATTTCAGTGCACCAAGTATGCTACCTCCACGTTGGCGGCGAGCACCGATGTAAATTTGTCCTCCGCCACTTACATAGGAGGGTCGTGAATAAAATGAGGCAGTTGGATTCATAGCTCAAACCCTAAACATTGTTAGTTACAATTTTGCATGAATCACTGTCGATCACTTAGATGAAAGATGTCGGCACGACGCATCCAAGAGTTCATACTTGAAGGATAACCAGCCCATTTAACAAGACACCATTCTTCACCTTGCCGTTTTTTACATCGAATGATTTTCTCTACCAAATATGTTTCACTTTCAGTGACTACCTCAATCTCATCGCGGTAAAAGCTACCCTCAATTTCTTCATTATCGTAATCTTTCAACTTGTAGGTGGTCGGAGAGTCTTTTTGATTAATCCTTGATACTGTAAATACCTCCTCTGTCCAATTCGGGAGGTACCCTTTAGCAAAAACACTTTTCACTTTTGAGATACGAACTTTATCGCCAATTTTCACATCACTTTTCACATGAGTGCGTTTACGTTGGAATGATTCGCGCACTTTATCTACATTGTCAGCATTTACATCTACTGGTCTGACTCCAATAGAACGATGGATAGAGTGATTGTAAGCATGGAGTGTATCTTGTAGAACCTTTGTCCAATTTTGTGTCAAGTTGGCAGTAAAATGTCGCCACAAGCGATTTTTTAATGTGCGATTAAAACGTTCAACGAGTGCAGCTTTATAAGCGCTCTTTACACTAAACAACTCAATGTCATGCCTCTCAAATAATCTTGTCACATGCTGATTTTCAAACTCTTTTCCTTGATCACTCTGAATTCTTTTTGGAATGCGACCTTCTCGAAAAATTGTTTGGAATGCTTTTGCTACTCCTTTCCCTTCTTTAGTTTTTAAAGGTTGAGCCCACGCATAACGCGAGAAAATATCAATGACGGTTAAAATAAAATTATTGCCCGAGTTATGTTTTGAAATGGAGGCAACATCACACAAATCTGCTTGCCACTGTTCATCGATGTCATGAACAATATAATGGCGGGTGCGGTACTTCTTTTTCGCTTGTTTGTGGAGTGTATAGGTAGCCTGACCCTTTAACCATCGTTTCACTTGTGATTGTGGAAGACCACTCGCTTTTGATAATTTCTTGATAGATGCAAATCCTGCCGGATGTTTTACATCATAATAGATTGACTTCAAACGTTCAGTCGATGACGACTGACTCTTTTTCCTCCTTCTCATCTTTTTGTTTTCTTGCCTTTCTACATTTACAACAACTGCAGCATTTAGCTTTAGCGGTTTTGCGATCGTGTTCACATTGCTTAGGGGTTTCATTATGAGAGCTGGCGCAGCAAGTGCAAGTGACAACGACATTCACCTCTGGCGGCTCATTACATGGCAAGCAACACATCTGCTTCATATTAATAGTCTGAGAACATGTATTTCCTAGGAGGAGCTGTTTTACGTTTTCCTTTTACCAGTTTTAGTGGCGATGTAGATCTACGTCGAGTTCTTCCTCTTGTTTGCTTAGTGAGTGTGGGAGGGGATGTAGCAGGTGACGTCTTAAACCAATTTGTTGGCATTTTCATCGTCTGAAGCATTGGAGTAGTAGCCACTGTTGAATCAAGTTCTTTCAATGTCTCATTATTTAAAGCAAATTTTGGCACATTATGCTTTTTCAATAGTTTAAGAAAGTATGACCAACCAGGTGGAACATATCCCTGACGGCGCTTTCTACGTGTCGCATACTGAATCAAGTCTTCATAACGTGAAGCATCAATCACTTTATTTTCATCTGTAATGATTTCTCCTCTATCATTTACATTGAGATGGGGCTCAATACTATTGAAAAGAGATATGGCATGTGCGCGAGATGCTAAAGGTGTAGCAGTCGATACAGAGTCACGCATCTTATTCTTCAAGTTTTTCAATTGCTCAACAGTTTCCGATTGTAATAATACAGCACGATGTGGATCTTTGATGTGAACATTTTGCTGATAATCTATTTCTTTCCTATACATTTGATTTGCAAGAGGTTGCTTTACTTGCTGCATGGCAGTCAATTGTACATATTCATCCTGAGGAATAACAATCATGCGAGAATAAGAACTCATAGTTTGTAGATAATCATGGGAGTTTTCAAAATATCACTTCGAAATCTAAATTCTTCCGGACACTCTTGCGTAAAGTCAATGAATAAGTAACCGTATGGTTTTTCAGTAGCTGCTTGAAAAATTTCAATTAAGGCTTTTGATCCTCTGGGTGCAACTTGTCGCGCTAAAATTTCAAATTGACTTTTATCTCGCGGATTCTTGAAAATAGCATAATAGTGTGTATTCAGGTTTCGTGTACGAGCTTCTTTTCCATCAGGAAATAAATTTTGTGTAATATAGATGATAAAACACCTTTTATGGTGTGCTGCGCGAGTGAACATATCTGTAACATCTTTTGAATTCTTACTTTCTTTTAATAAATCATCCAATACAACAACATCATTAGACTGAAGTTTATCCACTGGAATAATTCCTTCATGTCGAATAAAGTTGCGACTTTGCAATTCCTGAAACAGCGACGGTTGATAAATACCATAACAACAAATCACTCGATTGATAGGTTCCTTAAACAACTCCCTTCTTTTATCCAATAAATTCAGCGTGAAAACAGTTTTACCTGCATGAGATGGACCTGATACAGTCAGAACTTTATCACATTGAAGTCTGAAATCCATTTTATTACTTTGAGACTCAACATTTGCATAATTAACGCTTAGAGCCAAAGATATTTCCCAATAGGTTGCCCACGGCAGGAGCTATCATTGGAAGTATTGCTGAAAGGAAACCGCCCTTTTGTGTTAGAGTTTTCCTCTTTCTTTGAAGGGCGACTTTAGGATTGGAGATGAAACGCAATTTCGTAGCATATCGCTTAAGTAACTTTCGTTGTTTTGGCGCTAATTTCTTCGTCCTCAACTTCCTCACATGAGAAATAATTTCACAAATGAATTTATCGTTAGCATGTCGTATAGCATTGTATCGCTGATTTGCTTTCATTCGTCGGAGAGCTTGAATGGCTGAAGAAAACTTTTGACTTTTACGTTTCGTCATTTTACGTTTCGCCATTTTCCGTGTTAGTCTTTGCTAAAACCTATCTTTACCACATTTGCATAGGTACTAACTATTGCGACATAAGTGACACTCGAAATGAGCAATGTCACAGTGGTTACATTGGCAAAGTTGAATGCAATTACGTATGAAACAGCGTTGACAAAAAGCATGCTTACATCTCTTGAAGATGCGCTTTTCATTTCCATCCTTTCGCTTACATACATCGCAACACATAGTTTCACCGTTACTGATGTCTATAGCAAGTCTTTTTGAAGATATGAATTTGCTAGCCTTTTCTAAATAATAGACGCATGTACAGAAGGAATATACTTCGAGAGTGAGCAGACATAGCTCGAAAACCAGTTGTGCTACAATCAAGTACCACTGCATTTTCAATTTTTCTTTATGGAAAGTTGAATGTGAATATCGAAATCGCTTCAATCACTAGACTGCTACCATGATGGTTAAATGCGTTAAGACGTTCAGCAATTTTTATCATATGTCTTTTAAAAAATTCTTCGGGGTGATCTACCACTTCCATTGAATAAGAAGCAAAATGGAAAGAGCGACTTTCCACCTCTTCCTTTCCAAAATGACTAAACTTAATTTTCGCAACTAATCGCGCCATGATAATGCTATCAGAGAATGTATTCATTAACTCTAGAAATAGAGTGCTAGCATCATCGACCACTGCTTCGATGTCGGTCTCATCTTTATGAAATTTTATCACATAATCTTGAACAGCTCTTTTAAACTTTGCCTATGAAAACGTAATGTTCCGCAGTCGTTTGAGAAAGACATGATCGCCCTTTAACTAACCCATCCATTGCATGAAAACAACAACTCTTCTCATAGTAACATTTATTGAATAACGGTAACAAGCATGCATTATAAATCAATGGTTTGAAAGAGATAAAATAGATACAGCTGATAACTATCATACAGCGAGCAATGATAACCATACAGGACTTTGGCAGTGTTGAGGTAAGGAGGAAAGAAGCATTGGTTATGAACGTAGCTACTACAACGAACAGACAAAATAGGAACACACAAATCCTTAAAACGTTTCGTGACTTCATGATAATGTTGATTCACTCTACTATCCAAGGCGGGA